>LUCM01009888.1:256692-269369 GCA_008360955.1 Fasciolopsis buskii | reverse complement strand
TCTATGACTTTTGTGGAGGGAGCCTAAAAATGACAAAGTGTTTGAATCAGGTGTACACGGCTTCCATTATTTTCCGATAGTTATTTGAACCCTGATATCACAATGTGAACGATTTCGTGGTCCGGTTGATCATCTAATAATAATGCACCAATATTAGGAATGGGAACTCTTTTCGGGAATTATATGAGAAATTACATATCTTATTGCAGTGCCTTATTTGGAATCTCAAGACAACCCCGTTTTATCTTTTTCTCTTTCTCTCTCTGGTTTGTCTCATCCCTATCTTCACTCCAGGAACTAAAGAAACTTAAATTCTTCTCGTCAATTCACGTTTCCAATATCGAGTCGACAGACGAGCAAAGCGAGGATTGGTATCGCCTGAGCACTCAAAGGCCGTGAAAGAACTAAAGGAAAATACTGAAATAATGTTGACCAAACGAGATAAAGGAGCCGACATTAAGATCATCATTACATTGAACTACACATGCTGAGCGAGTTATTTGATAAAAACATTCAATCTCCTACTATTAACACATACAAAGTGGCCAAGCTGCGTAGGTCACGTACAAAGAATTGGTCGTACCCAGGCTACCTGGAGAGAAGTGATCTATGAGTGGAGGCCCATCTACTCGGATCAATTAGTCTTCGACTCATTTTTCAGACTTACTCAGATTAACCCCCAACTTGGAGGACCAGGAGACTACTTCGTCAGGCCTCTACCCATTGGCCTTCCAGGCATGATTGGATCGTCGGCTTGAGATAAGCCATCCTGTATAGCTCGTTGGATCATGGAGGCACGCAAGCCGTCACACTACGTCATGGCGCAGTCTTGTGACAATTCAGAGCTTGAAAGCCCCACCTTGACCATGATGGAGCATTTGGAGGCAAGTTCTAGGATCTTTGTGGTTGTTCCCTTCATTCCCTCCCCTGTAGTAGTCGCAAAAAAAACATGGTAGTAGAAACGAGCAGCTATTTAGCTAAGGCTGGAGCAGTGCAGGCTGAACTGAAGTGCTTGTGCTACCGACCCGATATTTGCCTGAAGTTTAAATGTCGTGTTTACCGTGCCCTGGTGCACTCAATCTCATTGTACGATTGCGAGACGTGGAATTTGCTCGCTAAAAGAGTTCATCGCTTGGAGTTTTTCGCTAATTGGTACTTGGTAGCATTGCTAAATTGGATGGAGTGACCGCGTGAGCAGTGCTTAGGTTAGGAATAGAGTACTGGGCACTAGTTCAAATAATATTCTGTCAAACCAGATCGACTTCAGTAGAATTCGCTTGTCAGGTCACGTGTTGAGCAAGCCAAACACGCGTACACCATACCGCCGAATGTTTTCCGTCGCTTCCACGGAGTGGAAGATGCGCAGAGCAACAGATGAAACAACAGCGAGGAATAAGACAGTATGCAACAAACCTAGATAAGGGAAGTGTTTCGCGTCTCTCTAGTTGGGGCCCGAACGATCCCTGAAAGTGAATGATACGACAGCGAGCCGTGAACAACGACGGTCGCAATCATTTTCTGGCCAATTGAACTAATTAACAACAAATGTCTGTACAGTTAGACTGCTTATTCCGTGTGCTGGCTACTACGACGTTCTTTTCTTCTCACTGCCCTTGTAAATCCATTCTTTTTGTTGCAATGTGTAACGTGGTGAGAGAGACAGTGGTCAATACGCCTCATCCTGTACGATGCTGACGATGGTAATGTATTCGACCACGGAAGCATCGATCGATTCCGATGGAAGCGTCGGGTGAGCAACTACAAAGTGTACCATCGTGTGTTTAATGCTGGTATCTAACCTCTGACCCACATAATCGCCATCAGTGACCTGGACAAGTTGTACGTGTGCCTGTTCATTGTTTAACTTTTCGTGCTATGTTCGCACGTGTTGGCGCTTCTTTTCTTCTAAGTTGACGATGAAAGAGGTGTGGCGGACTCAGTGTCAGCGGTGCCAGTGGTGTACATCCTATCCGATGGTCTACCGTATAATAAAAACAAGAAATGCTCTGAAACAGGATTCTATGTACCGTTCTTAGAAAAAGTGTAAAAGAATGGGAGCAATTTAACATTACCTGTTTTTACTCTTGTTTTTCATCTGGCTGTTGCTTCCCAGTGCACCGGATAAATGGTTGCACAATTGATTGATTAGAAAACAGACGCGTGTGCATCGCCAGTTGGTGATCAATTCAAATGAAAGACACTCGGTTTTGACGAGTGAACATACACACGTGAATTTGGATCTGATTCGACTTCAGTATCCGGATGTTATTCGACTGGGTGGGCTGTGGTTAGGTTACCGGTTCCAGGCAAGAGTTTCTTCTGTAGTTGTTGCTGCTACAACATACCAAACGGCTTGTTCACCGATTGTCGAATCAGTTTCTACTGTCATTCGTGATATGAATAAAAGAACCTACTTTGTGCATTTTAGATTGACTATGTTAAACAAAGCACTATCCTTGGGTAGAAATTTGCACTCTGCTCATCCTGGACGATAGCGACATCTTTGACCTTGCTTTACCTATGCCGTTCATCAAAAAATGCTCCTCTTCCAACTAACTACATTATGGTCGAAAATCAAGTCCTCCATTCGGGAAATCTTTATCTAATCAAACACCGTTGTTCACTTACGTGGTACAGTTTACCGAGAATTGCGTGAAATCCTTGACATTGGTTGATGGTCAGATCAGCTTAGAAGCATGTGATCATTACCGACTCCTATCGGTCGATTGGGGTCGTTGATAAAATCGAAGGTGAAACAACGAAAATACCAAACAAGAGAATGGGGAATTTGTGTTTGGAATGAGGAAATCCATCGCACGCGGTGGACAACTGGATGAGCTTTCTATTACCAAAAAGGTCAGAGGTAAGAATCCAATATCCGTCGCCCAATTTGGTGGTAGACGGCAACTCGCTGTCGTGCGAACCGTTAAAACACCTGAATTAACGAGACGTTAAGAGGTTCTATTCAACTCAAAGCTTCAGGGTCACGGTTACCAATTCCCTCGCCCACTTGTTTAGTCGGTCTAGTGAACATGGAGCATACCCCTTCTACTATGCTGGTGCGGAACATGACAAAAAGTGAATCATTTTCGTTAGTGAAGCAGAATGACCAACAGCGAGCCTGGAGCCATGTGGAACAGTGGATCTTAAGTGATCATTTGAACAGCCAAATGACCAGAAAATCGAGGCAAACTGACATTTCCGAATGATGCTGATAATCACTTCGGAGCTTTAATCTGAAACATATCTTCATTTGCGAGGATGACAACGCGCCTGCACACTGATCCCTCGAGGGATGGGACTTGCACACTATCCATGGTATAAAGAGGCTTTTGAGGTCATTCAACCGTGGGTCGATGACTTACTAATGACCGTTTGAGAAAATCCATAAGATTCCACCTATAACAAAAAGCTTTGATTTACTCAGGTAGCACACTCCTGCATATTTCCATCATTTTGGGGAGGGTTGTTTTGGCGAACATTGCATATCACTTTGAAAACCAAGGAATCCTCACTTAATCTTATGCTCTTCGCACGAACGCGCAGGTCTCCTGACTGACAGTTTCATTCTATATTTCCTATCTTTTTTAGTTATTCGTGTACTGAAATCACCCTTTCTCCTAAGTTGATATACTAAGCGTGACCGTATGTAATTTTTGGGCAAGCCCAATAACGGACGAATTCCATTCCACATCGGAATTGGTAAGTGGGATTCCGGGCTTGAACAGATGACATATTAGAACTGGAACCTCGTCAGCTAAATTATCGAGATGTTTGTCCATTAAATGAATGAAATGGAAGAGGCAAGCCACATGGTCACTAATACTCACGGTATGAGTGAGAACCAGCAACCATGACCCCGAAACTCAAAGTGGCACAGAACTACGGAAAGCCCCAACAAGTCGGATTTGTTAACGAGCCGAGTGACAGAAAATGGTAGTCAACCGCCGAGATGACCGGTGGATCCGAGTTCCAAGTATCTGATCTTCTTTCCAGAACAAAAGACGAATCATTCACTTGACCATTGCCGGGTAGACGATTTAAACTGGGATCAAGACGCAAAATCCTCGATAATCAAATACTTTCAAGCACTCCATATTGATGCTTCATTATTGTTTCAGTGTGTCTAATACAAAACAGTGGAGTTTGAGATACGAACCAGCTAGTGAAAAAAAGCGGAAGTCCGGTTATTCATTGGTATGATGAATTCGAAACATGTCTAAATATGATCAAAAACATCTAACCCCATGGGAACTGCTGACAGCTCGACCTAATATATTTCATAAGAGGTGATGAGCACTTCTAGCCAATTCTTTAAAGTTTACGGCGAACGTAGCACGTTAACGCATGAATTCAAGCCATTTGTACACTTCGATTTTGTAGCGATAGTGATGAAACGAACGAGAAATATGGTTAGAACTGATTACTTGATGTATGATATTTTGCTTACAGCTGTATTTCGAGCCACATGATACGCTTGTGCTCGTAACATTAGGAGGTTCTTCGGAAGCGCTGGATTGCACGGGAGCGATGAAATTCAGGCCATTATCCAAAGACGGTGCATCAGTAGTCGGTTCGAAAACAAATCTAGACGCAACAAGATCTTCGTAACTTTTGCTAGCGGCGGCGTTCGGATAACGTGTGCGTAAATAGGCACACACCTCAGCCGTATTGTTCAACGAGATTCCATCAGGCCTAGACAGATAAATATAAACATAAATATAAAGAAACACTGAACAACTGCATGCGGACAACCAGTATGATGTCAGGTTGTGAGCCGCATACCGGTTAACAATGTATGATCACTAGTATTCGATGCGACACCAAAACAGCTAACAAAATCAATGAAAAGCACAATATTAGTGGGCTCGTGAATTAAAATCTGCATATAGCGAGCATAAAGTTGGCCTGCCTTAAATATTCGAAGTGGATATCCTTCATAAAATAATTCACCATGTGATACCATCGCGCATCTCACCATTATGAAACCATGGAAGCACTGTACAGCTGTTTCATCCTTGTTAGAAATCATCAGCAGTGCATATCCACCGCGCCCGAACTGGGACGCGAACCCGAACAAGGACGAACGATTCTGAGACGAACGCCTTAGCCAATACGCTACCGAGCAGGCTCTGAACGGTTTGTTGAACTTCACCACATGATGTTGCACCTATCCGTCACTGATTTGCACGGTTACTGTCCGCTAGCTCACAGCGATCGACCCCTACCGATAGATGACTTCTCTGCAGGTAGCCTAAGTACGGCGAAGGCTTTGGATATGACCTACAGAGCTTGAGTACTTGGTACATGTTAGTAGTAGAAGATTGAATGTTTTCATGAAATAATTCATCTAACAAGGATGAAACAGCTGTACAGTGCTTCCATGGTTTCTTTATGGTGAGTCGGGCGATTATATCACGTGGTGAATTATTTCATGAGAACATTCAATCTCCTACTACTAACATGTACGAAGTGGATATTATCGGTCAGTTAAATTTCAGTTTTCTCATCACCAACCTCGCAATTATATGGCACGGACTTGTCTACTTTCTCGTGCCACTCTACTCAAATGAGAAATGAGTTTCTTTAACGGAAATAATTAGGTTGATGAAGAAAGATTCCGAATGCAAAAATACGGGCTGCTGCCTTTAGCCAAACAATCCAGTACCTCCAACCGCGCCTTAGGGGACTTCGTGGACCCCAAACCGGCAGCCGAACTAGATTTACTCGGGCGTACGCGATGGTGATTCATTCGACATGCGACTGTCTGCCGCGGTTTTGCTTTCCATTTTACGCTTAGTACGTGAGTGCAGTGAAACAGTTGCGTTACATGGGGAGGAGAGGAGTGCAGGAAGAGATGAACCTGAAACTTGGGGAGGTGCCGAATCACATAACGACGAGGAACCGCTGTTTACTGGCAAAGTGGTCGGAAGACCCAGGATTTGAACCTCCAACTTTTGGAGTGACGCGCTTAGCTCGTTTGACAAAGGTCGGCAATCACACCCATCTAGCTCAGCCAGATAACCTACTAAAGCAAGGTGCGGTTTATGACCATATTAGCACTGCAGTAGCACCTCACGTTGCCAAGGTGCAGAACATCTTAAGCAGCTAAGCTGCCACTAAGGACGTCGGAGAACATGTTTGATGACCTCCGGCTCTGACGGAGGACTGTTATCTACCTGTATTGCTCCACCTGCAGGTATAGATGGCAGGTTTACTGTGAAGCTGCGTTAGCTATACTAAACAGTTATGGAAAACCAATATACTTCAAATCGTTTCAACTCACGCGATATAAACTACTTTTTTTGAGGTACGATCCACGATCCGTCTCCACCCATCCGAACTAAGGTTTGTCAGGCAAACCCCATTGGGACTTCCCGAATCCGTGGATGTGGGGAGCAACGAAGATACGCCACAAGAACTGGTCATACGTTTTGCGGCGGGATCCGAATGAGTGGCAAGAACACCAGTAGTGCCGTGAGGTCGGGACCGTTTGGGATGTCTGGAACGTCCGGTATTGCTCGTCGCGGCGAGAAAAACTTCCGCAGCCTTCGACACTGGTTGATGATTGGCTAAAGCAGCAGCATGCGCAGCTGCAGCATATGATGCCACAATCCTATCTGGGGGACTTGTTTCTGTGCACGTTTTAGCTGTATCAGTGTTGTCACTTCCGGAACTGGGTACTTCGTTGGCATCCAACTTCGCAGGCTTTAAAAAATCGAAGACAGTAATGAGTAAACGGCGAAACAAAACAATGCACTTCAACAGACAAAGTAAGCGAGCAAAGCACGAAGCGCGCGAACAGTGCTGGTACCGGCATCATTTGAGAAGGGGAAAGATAGGGACGCAAGGAGGAACAATTATGAACTGGATCACCACAAAGTGCAGATGCAAGTGCCACAAACAATAATTTCGACACATACGAATATGAACGGCAGCAAATCGCATGACAAGCACCTAACGAACCGGTTGAGGGGACCTCAGAACCAGTGAGGATAAGTAATCAACCACGTACATGGGTAGGTTCAAAGTAAAAAAAATTGTGAGTGCTAGAGCGTTTTCGTTACCAGGTCGGGCGTACCGGGTTCAGTTGAGCTCAGCCGATGGACTAAAATCGTAAGGAAAGTAGAGACAGAATATCGAGGGCAGCATGAGATTGAATAAATCATGCTTACGAATTGGTCAACGGAGAGGGAAGGCGTACGGCACGCAAATGTGGTAAAAATTCCGTATACACAGACACAATTATATGCACGTTGTATGTGCACAAAAACCCGATCCGAATTCGATGACTGCAAACTGATATGACGTGACTGATACACAGAGGATCTTGGTCGGTAGCATGCCAATTGATTTCCAGGTCGCGAAATTTCGACACCCGGTTAGTACAGGCGCAGTAATACATGCACGATACAACAATGACGGTGCTACAGTTAAGATATTCAAAGTAGATGTATATAAAAACAAAAAATGATAGCGGCATATCACCTCGAAAATGAAAAACAATACATCAAAAATTGACGATAGGCAGCAATTCACCTGGAAAAACAATCACAACTAATACACTACAATAACTGATGATAAACAACAAACGCTTACAACGATGAATCAGTGTGGACAGGAAAGTACTATAACATGAACGCACCAACTGGATAAATTTTCAAATAAACCAGTTTAGTGTTCTGTATCAAAGATAATTGGTCCTCATTAGACAGCTATGTTTGTATTTCAAAATCACTGATCCACGAGCAGAACGCGTAAGTCAATCAGTCTCAGATTAACCAAACGCTCCAAACAATCAAAACTTACGTTATTCGAAAATGCATCGAAGAATTCACCTCTATTTTCGTTATTTTGATATAAAACAGCCTCGGGATGAGAATGAATCAAATGGTTTCTACTGACTTGAGATCTAGTTTGCAGAACGACAAGCCTCCTAGAAGATGTAATTTCTAAACTCCGGGATAATTCTACTGAAAAATAGCTTCCACCTGGCCATTTAACATCACCAAGGGCAGCAGATATTGTTTGACCAGCGAGATGGAAGACTAAAAGTTTCAGGTTGCGCGTCCGTTTGCTAGATCAGTTCGCTTTATTCTCTTTTGTCCTGATAACCTAGTAAATCACAACAAAATGGACCATGGTCGGACGTTTCGTCCGGCTACTTTTGGCATGCTGCGCTCCGAAAAACGATTTTGAATCGCCTTTTTCGGTATCGGAAGTCAGTGCGGAAGTTCCACAAGCATCATTGTTATGTTACCCAGTTTGGTTGATCTATGCACACACTGAAGCACAAGACACAAGTACTAGCGGCGCATGATAACACAGGAGAACACAGCCTGTGGTCTAGTAGGACACACTAAGGATTGGAGACAAAAAAGTTCGGGCTAAAAACTCAAAACCCGTAGTCACACAATGAACAGAACTGCTGCTCCCTTGAATGAGCAGCCACACGGAAGTAAGTGGCGCGAAATACGAACAGCTAGCCCAGCCTGCTAGCGGAAGAGAGAAGACGAACATAGGACACTGCCGTGCGTTTATTGATGACCCACCAACACAGGTCAGAATTCAAGTGAGCTCTATCGCTTATATAGTTTTCTTGGGTGGCCTTTGATCGATGTGTGGACTAGCCAATCACAGAACGGGCTTTTATGAATCTTTTCGCGTGCCAATAAAAATAATCAACCGCGGAATATTTGAAATAACGTCCATTTCGAAATACTGAGAAAAGGGCAAGTTCTTTTGGAAAATAAATAGCAGAAATAAAATCTGAGGCACCAAAAACCCTAGAATAGTCACCGATCATAGCAATCATCATCATCATCGTTCAGCAAAGCAAGCCTCACTGACCGCTGCCTTTCCCCAGAGTTACACGTTTATATAAAAAGAGTGAATATCCAAGGGGAACAGGGAGTGGTCCTACACAGACGGGAAAAGATAAGATGCCGCTGCAGCCAACACACGAAACACAGTCTAACTGTACAAACGCACTCTTTCAATCATTCTGATTCGATAGAAAATGACAGCACCATCGCCATTGTTCGCGGTTCATTGTCATATCCTTCAGTATCTCCAGCCAGCTAGTTGATGAGTATTCCGGACCCAACCATGAATGTGTGAGACACCTACTTTACCTAAGTTCACTGTACATTTCTCAGCACACGCTGCCCTGATGCTTCGATCAACTTTCTTCCAAAAATATGGTTACAAATTAAGTTATATGCAAACCATGGGGAGTCGACAAACAAGGCATAACAAGTTAAAATGAAGCACATGTCGATTGTTTCAGATGCCTTCATTGTGTCACCAATAATCCTTTCCGAAACTGTTCTTTCTTGGCTAGATTTCATCAATAATATCGACGAAAAGTATGGGAAAAACAGATGACAACTAATCCGTGGTAAAGTGAGAAAGTCCCTTCTGCTTAGACCCGGAAATACTGGCGGGGATCAAGGAAGCAAGACAAGAACACACCGATAAACGAAAGAAGTAACGATGACAATACAAAAGTGAGATTGTCAGAAGACTCGAATTTAAGAGAGAGAATGAAGAGTCAAAAGTGGATGCGTGAGCTAGAAAGATAGACTGCTTTTACAGAACTGCTTAGATCTTCAGGCACTGGACGCTATTGACGAAATTGCTTCAGTGGACCTAGTGGGAATTTACGCAGACTGGAAGGTGTGACTGAAAGCGATCGGGAGGGTCAAAAACGATTGATAATGGTCGTTTAGTCAACTGAGGAGCTGAGGAAATGTATGAAGTGTCTACGAGGCTTCGAGTTGGTAGACTGCCATGTTCCTTCAGGCCTCTTTCCTCTCTATGGTCTCCATCAGTTTTCCAACCCTTACTTGCGGTGCCACGTGGCTGAAGCATGTATCAAAGATCACAACTCAACAAACAACTTGACAGGCATAATAAACCGGATTGATGATCTAAAACCCTAATGGGAGGGTGTTTAGCGAGCGAAGACATGCTCTAACACAGGCGAATGAAGTCTACTGATGAAACGGCTACAAAGAAAAACTGTCCAACCTATCAGGAAGAGGTTAAGAGATACCCCCAAAAGGCCACCAGCTCGTTTGAAGCAGACCTGTCAGCTGAAATTCTACACTTGACTAACTAAAGGCCAGAGGTGCATCCTCAAGTGGAAAAGCCAAAGAATGCTGCGGATGTCAATTCCGCGGTTCTCTGGTTATTTACGGAACATTATATGTTAATCATGCAACAGCGTCCCCGAGAGATGAAGCGTCTCTTATCCCAACGGTCGAGATGACTAGGCGGGAAACCGAGACTCTCAACCGCGGAAAAGCCACATAGCTTATTGGAATGACAGGAATTTATTAAGAGCCGGTATTCAATGCACCACAATGCGGACTCAACGCGAACATCACAGAGGGACCGCTTGCCTCTCGGAAGTTCGCTGACACAAACTACGATGCAGTCACAGAGAGGTCCAGATTGCCGGCACGCCACCAGGCATCCGCCCTTTTTGAGTCAGCGATGAACGCAAATCGACCACATCGCTATTAGCCACAAATGGCAAGGCAGTCTACAGAACTGCCGGTCGTGC
This sequence comes from Fasciolopsis buskii, assembly GCA_008360955.1. Classification (NCBI taxonomy): domain Eukaryota; kingdom Metazoa; phylum Platyhelminthes; class Trematoda; order Plagiorchiida; family Fasciolidae; genus Fasciolopsis; species Fasciolopsis buskii. The sequence goes on along the minus strand of LUCM01009888.1, from coordinate 258,799 downwards.
TCCAGCACCCCTCGACTCCGACCACGGGATAGTATGCACTAAGCTGTCCATGTACTTTGGTAGGCGCTCAGAACGCATGACGCAGCGTCGTTTAGACTGCGACAAGCAATCTGACCTGACTCGCTTATACATCTTTCGAAGCGCACTGGCCGAAAAACTAGGATTTTCCTACGTCAAAACATCAAAAGAAAATGGTCGTCTATCAAAAGTGCCCTGCGCTGTCTTGGCTTAGTGAACAGTGGCTTATTGCAGGGCGTTGACACTCAGGATGTTTGCTCATTTTCTGCTTCTTCGGGAGGCACGCCAGTCCTTCCCAGCTAGTAGCGAGTATAATGGAGCACCGGTCGTAACGAGACGTGACCTTAGTACAAGCTGCTGTTACAAAGAGACTACACCTTGACGTGGTGTGACGGCTTGCGTGCCTCCATGATCCAACGAGCTATACAGGATGGCTTATCTCAAGCCGAAGATCCAATCATGCCTGGAAGGTCAATAGGTAGAGGCCTGACGAAGTAGTCTCCTGGTCCTCCAAGTCGGGAGGTGGTCTGAGTTAGCGGCTCAGTCGTAAAAACGAGTGGAAGACTAATTGATCCAAGTAGATGGGCGCCCACTCAGCTGTACCCCGCTGCCTTGCGGTCAGGTTCTTGTCAGAACCAAACGCTTTGGTTGAGAACCCTAATCGTTATTCTGCTTAGCGGCTGGACTCCCTAGCAGTACCCGCCCATTATTCCCCATGAGTTACACGCCTACAAATAATTCCATACTGCATTGGTCGTCGCGCAGGATAATCAGGACCGCGCTGCCCATTGCATCGAGCGCAAGCAGGGTGGGTAGTGATAAGTATGCTACTGCTCAGAGTTCCCTCTCTTTTATTCAACCTGTCTCTTCTGTCTCCAACCCAATCTGTTTGCCCCTTCTGCCTACCCATAGTATCTCCATTGATAACACGCCCGATACTCCCAACGGTTTATTGTCAAGTAGTGTAGTAGGTGGTTTTCAGTCTGTTAGCTCACATTTTCTCAAGCCTCGTCAGCCTCTGAATCCGGGTTCCTTCAATGTGCGCACTTTATTGCAGGCTGGCCAACAGGCGTGTTTGGCTCTCACAGTGGACTCACTTTCGATTGATGTCTGCTGCGTGAGTGAAACACGAATTCAGGATTCGAGTAGAGTAATTCAGCTAACTGCGCCAAACGTCTCGTCAAGATATTTTCTTCGCACTTCAGGAGACGAAGCAGCTCAATCTGTGGGTCAACGTGGTGTTGGAATAGTCTTGAGTGAGAAGGCTGAAGCAGCCCTTTTAGATTGGATCCTAGTCAACAGTCGCTTGTGCACCATGAGACTGCAGGGATCAGTTGGCGTCCGAAAAGATAGTAGTGTTAAGCACAGTTTGTTAGTTATCTCGGCATGCGCTCCCACAGACTGCAGCACTGATATGGAGAAAGACGAATTTTACGATAACCTCGTCACTCTTGTTCGGAAGAGCAAACGCTCTGACATTGTAGTGGTAGCAGGTGACTTTAATGCACAAGTTGGAAAACCGAGTGCATCGGAGTCCTGTTTAGGTGGGCGATGCGCCTTGCCTGCACAGCGAACAGACAACGGAGAAAGACTTCTCCAATTCTGTGCAGATAATCATTTATTCCTATCTAGTGCGAATTTACGACACAGTTCGCGTCGCACAACAACATGGCGTTCTAACTCGACAGGTACACTGAGTCAGATTGACCATGTCGCAGTTAGCTACCGTTGGCGCGGTTCTGTCCAGAACTGTAGATCATACTGGACCACGTACGTCGAATCGGACCATGCGTTAGTTTTAATGCGATTTTTCCTGCAGCTGAATGGCCATCGACGCAGGCCACAAATCCGATTGGCTGTCGAACGTTTGTCTGATTCGGGTGTTCGCAACAGCTACGAACAGAAACTGTCCGAGGAAATAAGAACAGCGACCAGCAGCAATGTAGACGATCAGTAGGATCAAATTAAGCAGGCTATGCATTTGGCAGCGAATTTCGCCTGTGAACCCAGATCTAGCGTTCATCAAAAACACTGGATCTCTCAAGCGTCGCTAAGTCTAATGGAGCAAAAACGCCAGCTGCCTAACTGC
>LUCM01009888.1:0-251280 GCA_008360955.1 Fasciolopsis buskii | reverse complement strand
AACTAGTGGCGTTCGACAAAGGTGTCCCATCTCTCCATTCTTGTTCAACTTCGTCATGGACGAGGTGATGGAAGATGGTTTAGGAAGTCTCCGGGATGTAGGAATCGAACTGGGAAGTGGAGGGAAGCTATGCGACCTAGATTACGCAGACGACGTCGTGTGCCTGTTCGAGTCTGCGGACCATGCACAATGCACACTAGATAGACTGTCGAGATCGGTTGCTCGGTTCGGCATGTACTTTGCAGCTTCAAAGTGCAAAGTACTGTTGCAGGACTGGACGACAGCAGCGCCGAACCTGATACTGGATGGAGAGGAACTAACCACTGTGGACCGTTTCACCTACCTTGGCAATTGCCTATCCAACGATGGCAGTTCGGCAGTGGAGGTAAACACCCGTATATCCTAGGCTCGGGCAGCTTACGCTGGACTGAATCACTTGTGGCGTCCGCCTGATATTTCACTGAAGTTGAAACGTCCTGTGTACTGTGCTGCAGTGCGTTCAGTTGTGTTGTACGGTTACGAGACGTGGAGTATGCGTGTTGGAGATGTTCGTCGATTGGAGGTTTTCGACCACCGATGTTTACGTAGTATGGCTAGGATTGAATGGAGTGGCCGGGTGAGTGGCACGGAGGTGAGGAATCTAGTATTAGGTACCAACTCTGAGAATACCTTATTTTAGTGTATGAAACTTAGTAGACTATGCTGGTTTGGTCACGTGTTGCGTATGACGAACACTCATCTATCATATCGTGCCCTATTTTGTGTCCCTTCCAAGGAATTGAAGAAGCCACGTGGAGATGAACAGTTGACGTGGCAACCTGGGATGAGAAAATGTACAGCGAAATTAGGTAAGGTAGGTGTCTCACACCTTCATGGTTCGGGTCCGAAAGACCCATCTACTAGCTGGCTGGAGACACTGAAGGATATGACAATGAACCGCGAACAATGGCGATGGTGCTGTCATTTTCTATCGAATCAGAATGATTGAAAGAGTGCGTTTGTACAGTTAGACTGTGTTTCGTGTGTTGGCTGCAGCGGCATCTTATCTTTTCCCGTCTGTGTAGGACCACTCCCTGTTCCCCTTGGATATTCACTCTTTTTATATAAACGTGTAACTCTGGGGAAAGGCAGCGGTCAGTGAGGCTTGCCTTGCTGTTTAACGCTGAACGGTGATCATGCTCTTTTAAAGAAGTGCGCACCAGACCAAACGATCTTGTTTCGGTTCTCGCTTCGCCTCCCGGCAGAGCCAGTGGCACCGTCGAGGCCCACGCACTTCAGTTGTGCTGGCTATGCAAAACGTCTTACAGAGCAGATCCGAACGCTTCATGCCAGTCCATCGAGGGATCAGCGGTCTTCGGGTTACTTCCCAGCCGCAATGAATACGTAAACCCACCGTTTCGTACGCGGTAACGTTTTTCGACTGGAATTGCAGCCACCGTATCTCGGTCCGCTTTATGTGATAAAACGCGATCCCAAAGCGTCCATTTTGGACGTTACCGGTCGACGCGACACAGTACCCATTGGTTGCATCAAACCTGCCAGTGTGGAATGTGGATTGACCGACGGACCTCCTGCATCTCATGAGTCTCACCATCTCGGTCGAGTCCAGCCGCTACCAGTGCTACCCTTGGAGACTTACGATGGGAATAGAGACACAGCACTACCCATCGGACATACGGAGCAGCCGATGCAGTCAAAGGGTAAAACAACCTGTTCATTTTTCCGATTTTGTTACTATTTTCACATCAGATTGTTGAGTACTGCTCCGTTTGTAAATGCACACCCGTACCTAATAGTTTGCCGCGATAATTTACGCGCTGACGGGCGTCGCCTCCATGTTGCATCGACAAAGGCAGCACGGAACGCAGTTCGAGTGCCCTCTACTAAGTCGAACATCCACTGGTGTTGACAGGTGCCGTTTCCACAAGTCTTTTGCTCCGCCCTCTCAGAAGAAACCCTAAGATCGAGGCAGATACACCGAATCCGGCATGATAGCCGTCACTCGCAGCGTCGACAACATTCACGCACGAGGACGAAGGGAACCCAGGATCAGACGACACCTGTGTTCAACCCCGTCTGGTGAATATTCCGGACGAGCGTGAGACCCATGGGTGTGAGATGTGGTCAGATCAACCATTCTGACCGACGCACATAGGGTGGCTGCAGCGGTGTGCAGGCGCCGATAGGGTGGTGGGTCACACCTGCGTTCACCTAAAGGTTTTTCAGTTTGGGTATACGGTGTGCGGTCAGCACCCAACAACTAGCACACACGGGACCACCAAACGAGCGGCAAAGTCTTTTCATTCGTAAGCGATCCCAAGGTACTGGGACATTCACGTTTCCAGTTCGTTCTGTACGGTCCCAATCGAAGCCGTTCTCCGACGGTCTTCTATGAGGAGGCCCCTGTAGCGAAACATGGCATTGTTCTGCCAGATCGCTTGCCTGACCGAACGTTGCCAGTCACATGTTGCTCGAGCACGTTTCGTTCGCACGTTTCGTTCGCACGTTCCTGTCAAATATACTCAACCTCCCACTGCTCCTTACTGCCTTTTCGTTGTACCGGTCGAGTGCCTGAGTTGTCAGCATTGCAACTGTGCAGAACCGAGTAAGAGTGACGCACAAGTGGTCACAACGATTAAGGGTAAGCAAACGTAATACGAGATCCGCGTTAAGGTAATCGATCTCACAAGTCATCACAGATTGCGGATGGGGAATGACCAGATTCTTAATGATTAAGGCGAATTCCAAGTAGACACTTGTGGATAGCCAGTGGCGAGGTTGATGACTGTTTTTCTTGAAACATCGTAAAATCTGGCTATTGGTATTGACGTAACCAGTGACCTATTATTAAGTAAAGCCACTTTATCTCCTCAACTTTATCCCCCGGTCACCTGCTCCGCTTAGATACAATGATGTATTTTTGCGTGAAACTGATAAGGACGTGTATGAGCCATAATAACTGTTGCCGAATCCTAAGGGCTAATAAATTCGTTGTTTGTACTGCTATCTGGCCGAAGATTTAGGGTGCGGTTACCAAAGGCGGTGCGGTAGCACCGTGAGACGATTAACGATGCAATCTAGTGATCATATTTTCACCCAACCAGCTGATGCGTGCTTGGATTTATGTCTTGCGCAGGTGGCAGTTACGGGCATTGCTTCGGACATCCATTCGGTCTTCTCAGTGGGTTTCAAAATTTACCGGGTTAAGTAGTCTACGGAATTACTCCCGTCAACTGCCTTGACGAACAACATTCATGCATGCTGAGAGAGTAGGCCTCCAACATTGGGGTGGCTGTCACAACGAGGCTACACCTTGACGTGGTGTGACGGCTTTGCGTGGCCTCCATGGATCCAACGAGCTATACAGGTGGCTATTCTCAAGCCGAAGATCCAATCATTGCCTGGAAGGCCAATGGGTAGAGCCTGACGAAGTAGGGTCTCCCTGGTCCTCCAAGTCGGGAGGATGGTCTGAGTTAGCCGGTCAGGTACGCTAAAACGAGTGGAGACTAATTGATCCAAGTAGAATGGGCGCCCACTCAGCTGTACCCGCTGCCTTGCGCGTCAGGTTCTTGTCAGAACCAAAACGCTTTGGTGAGGAACCCTAATCGTTATGTCTGCTTAGCGCTGGACTCCCTAGCAGTTACCCGCCCATTATTCCCCATGAGTTACACGCCTACAAATAATTCCATTACTGCATTGTCGTCGCGCCAGGATAATTCAGGACCCGCGCTGCCCAATTGCATCGAGCGCAAGCAGGGTGGGTAGTGCATAAGTATGCTACTGCTCAGAGTTCCCTCTCTTTTATTTCAACCTGTCTCTTTCTGTCTCCAAACCCAATCTGTTTGCCCCTTCTGCCTACCCATTAGTATCTTCCATTGAAACACGCCCGATACCCCAACGTTTTATTGTCAGTAGTGTAGTAAGGTGGTTTTCAGTCTGCTTACTCACATTTTCTCAAGCCTCGTCAGGCCTTCTGAATCCGGTTTCCTTCAATGTGCGCAACTTTATTGCAGGCTGGCCAACAGGCGTGGTTTGTGGCTCTCACAGTGGACTCACTCTTCGATTGATCTGGCTGCGTGAGTGAAACACGAATTTCAGATTCGAGATTAGAGTAATTCAGCTAAACTGCGCCAAACGTCTCGTCAAGCATATTTTCTTCGCACTTTCAGAGGCGAAGCAGCTCAAAATCTGTGGGTCAAAACGTGCGGTGTTGGAATAGTCTGAGTGAAAGGCTGAAGCAGCCCCTTTTAGATTGGATCCTAGTCAACAGTCGCTTGTGCACCATGAGACTGCAGGGATCAGTTGGCGTCCGAAAAGATAGTAGTGTTAAGCACAGTTTGTTATTATCTCGGCATGCGCTCCCCACAAGACGGCAGCACTTGATATGGAAGAAAGACGAATTTACCGATAACCTCGTCACTTCTTGTTCGGAAGAGCAAACGCTCTGTCCATGTAGTGGTAGCAGGTGACTTTAATGCACCAAGTTAGGGAAAACCGAGTGCATCGGAGTCCTGATTTAGAGTGTCGATGCGCCTTGCCTGCACAGCGAACAGACAAACGGAGAAAGACTTCTCAATTCTGTGGCAGATAATCATTTATTCCTATCTAGTGCTGAATTTACGACACAGTTCGCGTCGCAACAACAACATGGCGTTTCTAACTCGACAGGTACCACTGAGTCAGATTGACCATGTCGCAAGTTAGCTACCGTTGTCGCGCGGTTTCTGTCCAGAATGTAGATCATTACTGGACCACGTACGTCGAATCGGACCATTGCGTTAGTTTTAACGATTTTTCCTGCAGCTGAATGGCCATTCGACGCAGGCCACAAATCCGATTGGCTGTCGAACGTTTGTCTGATTCGGGTGTTCGCAACAGCTACGAACAGAAACTGTCCGAGGAAATAAGAACAGCGACCAGCAGCAATGTAGACGATCAGTAGGATCAAATTAAGCAGGCTATGCATTTGGCAGCGAATTTCGCCTGTGAACCCAGATCTAGCGTTCATCAAAAACACTGGATCTCTCAAGCGTCGCTAAGTCTAATGGAGCAAAAACGCCAGCTGCCTAACTGCAAGGAAATGAATAAGATGCGTTGGCAGTTGCAGCGTCAGTTGACCATAAGCCTTAGGAATGACCGCGAAAACTGGTGGGTTAAGTTAGCCGAAGAGATGGAAGTGGCGTCCGCTTCAGGTAACAGGCAAAGACTGTTTAAGCTTATACGCGACAGCGGTGGGCGGCGAACTTCGGTTAATGAAGTCATGTGCAATAAGAATGGAGAGCTCATCCATGGTAGACAGGAAAGACTGGACCGTTGGGCAGAGCATATCAAGGATCAGTTTAGCTGGCTATACGCTACCGTATCTAGTCCGACGTCTGGAGCTGTGAATTCTCGGGAGGTGTCAGCTAATCCCCTAACGGAAGTGGAAGTGGAGTCGAATATTCGGCTTCTGAAGAGGGGAAAAGCTGCCGGTCCCGACGAACTTCTCCCAGTTCTTTTCAAATTGGGTGGAGAGGTGCTGATGAAATCACTTACCTCCTTGCTTCGTGATATTTGGAACGAGGAGCGTATCCCGCTATCTTGGGGTGAGTCACTGATTATACCCATCTTCAAGAAGGATTTACGGACTGACTGCAGCTCTCATCGTGGGATTAGTTTAATTCCGACAGTTACTTAGGTGTTAGCTTCGATAATGCTGCGCCATTTGACACCGATTCGCGAGAATAATATCCGCGAACAGGTCGGATTTCGGCCAGGTCGAGGTTGCATCGACCAAATATTCACTCTTCGACAGATACTCAAAACGCGCCACACACACCGCCGCAATACGATCGTAGTCTTCCTCGACTCCGTGGACCGACCAGCACTATTCAGTGCTTTCCATCGGAAGGGTATGCCAACGAAGTTTATGAACCTGTTGCGAGCATTGTACTCGCATACCTATAGTCGCGTTAGGGGAAACGGTGAACTGTCACGTTCATTCGAAAAAACTAGTGGCGTTCGACAAAGGTGTCCCATCTCTCCATTCTTGTTCAACTTCGTCATGGACGAGGTGATGGAAAATGGTTCAGGAAGTCTCCGGGATGTAGGAATCGAACTGGGAAGTGGAGGGAAGCTATGCGACCTAGATTACGCAGACGACGTCGTGTGCCTGTTCGAGTCTGCGGACCATGCACAATGCACACTAGATAGACTGTCGAGATCGGTTGCTCGGTTCGGCATGTACTTTGCAGCTTCAAAGTGCAAAGTACTGTTGCAGGACTGGACGACAGCAGCGCCGAACCTGATACTGGATGGAGAGGAACTAACCACTGTGGACCGTTTCACCTACCTTGGCAATTGCCTATCCAACGATGGCAGTTCGGCAGTGGAGGTAAACACCCGTATATCTAAGGCTCGGGCAGCTTACGCTGGACTGAATCACTTGTGGCGTCGGCCTGATATTTCACTGAAGTTGATACGTTCTGTGTACTGTGCTGCAGTGCGTTCAGCTGTGTTGTACGGTTGCGAGACGTCTAGTAGGCGTGTTGGAGATGTTCATCGGCTGGAGGTTTTCGACCACCGATGTTAACGTAGTATGGCCATGATTGGATGGAGTGACCGGGTAAGTAATATTGAGGTTAGAAATCTGGTATTGGGTGCCATTTCTGAGAACAGCTTGTTTCAGCGTATGAAACTTAGTAGACTACGCTGGCTGGGTCGCGTGTTGCGTATGACGAATACTCGTCTACCATGTCGTGCCCCATTTTGTGTTCCTTCTAAGGAATGGAAGAAGCCATGTGGAAGCCAACAGATGACGTGGCAACGTGGAATGAGAAAATGTGCAGCGAAATTAGGTAAAGGTGTCTCACGCCTTCGTGGTTGAAGTCCTAAGACACGTCGACTTGCTGGCTGGTGACACTTAAGGATATGGCAGTGAACCGTGAACAGTGGCCATCATGCTGTCATTTGCTATCGAATCAGAATGATTGAAAGAGTGCGTTTGTACAGTTAGACTGTGTTTCGTGTGTTGGCTGCAGCGGCATCTTATCTTTTCCCGTCTGTGTAGGACCACTCCCTGTTCCCCTTGGATATTCACTCTTTTTATATAAACGTGTAACTCTGGGGAAAGGCAGCGGTCAGTGAGGCTTGCCTTGTTGTTTAACGTTGAACGATGATGATGATGATGATGATGATGGTGGCTGAAAGAGCTGACTTTTGCGATAGATCACAGAGTCATCTCATGATTTTCCTCAAAATCGTCGTTGCGGTGGGAGTAACGTGCCGCCATTTCGTCACACGAGTCTTTTTCGACTCATTCTGTGTTATTTTTATCCAACGTTCCATATACACAACGTCATTCTCTGTTTCTGCATTCATTGTTCTTTTCTACCAGAGTTCACATATACGCACGAAAACGCATATACACACAAATATATATCAGCGTTAAAGATACCTCTCATTCACTGTGGCCAACCAGTCAGAACCCCTTATTCTTTAAAAGCGGAGTCACCATCTGGGCCTGAATTTATTACATGCCAAAAGAGTCAGGGCAGCCGGACGGACGTTAACAACTGATCTTAACACCCCCTGAACTGTTCGAGGGAACATATATCCATAATCTCAAAACGGAATTGGAAAGAAACTGCATGAAGGTCATAACAGATGGTTTGACGGGCATTGAGAATCGCTTTTTGGCTGAAACAACCAAGCAGTAATGTCCACGATGAATCTACCGCTTTGTTTTGTTCAAAGTTGAACTGTTTTCATCACACCTACCGAGCAGGGCTAGGAGCGCTGCGGTGGTGGACTCGGTGTAGGGTGTGAACTCTGACTCGGTAGCATCTCCGACCGCAGTTTCGTGCTTTCTTTGCAGAGGCCCAAGATGTGAGGCCAGTTATTGGAATAAAGATGTCAGTTGTATGGTATACAACCGACCCCACGTTGTGCAAGAACAAAGTTAAAAAATGCGAATTAACGACAGAAATTAAAGCACATAAAAGTAACACTCATTAAAATTGTACCGAACTGAGCAGTTAGTCTAACCCTATACTTGTCGATATTTTTGATGTTCCTACCTTGGCACCATGCATAAGCCAAGTTAAGCAGATTCTTGTGCTATTCACGGAAAGTTAAGTGCTTGGAAGCATTCAGCAAATTTGCACTGCATTTACCGAAAGCCAAAATGTCTGGAGGGAACACAAAAGCGTAATTCGAACAGGCGTAAAATTTGAGCGGGATTAAACCAGAGTATCATTTCGGTACAGAGTGAGAATCTACGAAGGGTTATCACCAACAAGTTACCGACAAAATCAGTGTTCCGAATAACGTGCGAAAAGGGAAATTATATTTCATCTGATAATTGGGTGCGACAGGAGAACAACAAAAACGTGCAGCACACCATACGAACATTTTGAGCTTACTTTGAAATCTTCAATTCAGGCGAAAAAATGATAAACAGGCAGCGTTTTGCCACACAGGTAAGGCATTTTGATTACATTCCGCCGACACCGACTTACACTTTTTTTGTACAAAACCGGAGCACGAACGATTGTGTGGGCATCGACATCCGCAGTGGTTGTCCCTCCAGAGGCGCCGACAGAAGGCTGTATCGCCGCCATTGGGGAATATAACGCCAATGGGTTAATACAAGCAAGTTGGTTCACTGACGAAAGTTGTACAGAACCAGGCAGAACTCCGGCCTGACCGGCACTGTGAACAGCACTTGAACTAATGACAGGTGTCAAAGGACTAAAAGCGACTCCCAGTGTATTCTGCAGGACAGCCTGATTGAACAACTGCGTCATTGCATTGTTTGGATTACTTTGTCCAAAGAGCGCACCCCCCAATGAGGCTTGTGGTAAGGGCAGACCAACAGACAGGCTTTCACCCAGCAAAGAAGCGAAAGGGTAACCAGAAGGAATCATCAGGGGACAGGGGCACTATCGACATGCAGATTGCAAACGTGATTATTCGTTCGTGATTTCCAATGCAAATCAATCCACTGGCGTAGACCGGAACACCATCGAAAGGTGTTAAGCTCACCTCATCCCTCCAGTGAAACGACGATTTCCGACTGATAGCTCTTGATGGTTATTGGGTGGGATAATCAAAGCAAAACCGGTGAAGCGAAGTAAAACGGCACTGTACTGATAATGGCGGCCACCGTGTTGACCCTTTTTCTCTTTATGCACTCCAGCCGAAATTTAGATGTCAATGCGAATATGAAGTCTGTAAAAAAGTAATTTTAGTAAACGAACAGCAACTTTGTACTGTCTCACTTAACCGCTGGAACCAATATTCGACTAACGCCAGAATATCTACCAACCTTGTTCAGTGCGCTAACGGAATCGATTAGTCTCGAAGTCTCGAAGTCCTAAAGTGGCTCGCGGTTCAAGGCGAAGTTCGTGGAACCTGGCTTTTGAATTGTCTACTTGTCAAACGAAATGTCGGCTGAAAGGAGTGAAACTGGCTAAAAAAGGGCGGCACCTGCGCAAAAAGGAATGGCACTGCTGAGTGCGGTACCTAAACTAAAGCTAGCAATTGGAAAGATAATCACTGCTGGATGAGCTTGAAGAAGAAGGCGCATATAAATTTCAAGGCTCCTTTTGAAGATTCCTGTGCTTTGTCAATTGCAAATTCGGGCAGGGCATTCCAGACCGAGATTACTCCATGTTAGAAGTTCCTTCGGAGGAAGGTGCTGGGCTGAGGTCTAAGGAATTTTCTCTATTGGCCCCTGATACGGGAAGGTTGGCTCAGATGAAAACTCACGAACCGGGTCGAAGAGCAGGAAAAAGTCAGGCTGATGCGCTTTGCCTCCAAATGGTATAAATCAAAGGCATGTAGGCGGGACGGATAAAGGCGAAGAGAGAGAACTCGTGCTACCTTACCGGCGGCTCTTTGCACCGATTATAGGCACTGCCGAGCATGTCGGAGTTTAACGTTCATTGTTTGGCTACCGCAATCCAGCAGCAGGTGAATATACATAACGCACATCTCGGGAATGTTCTCTTGCGGGTTCCCGAGGGAGGGTCTTCGGATTATCTAAGACCTGAAAGGCAGTTTCTCTGGCGAGTTGGTGGCAATGGGAGAGGGCATTTGGGTATCTATCTGGAGCCCTCAAGCAGCATGGAGGACAATCGGGAATTCTCTAACCGTCTAAATTTTTGCACCTACAGATCTGACAAACCGCAGCTTTGTCGCCCGTCATATTCGTACACATGGTTGTATGTAAGCTGAGAAACTCTGATGCAAGCCAAAATAAGTCGGACTTTACTTATTGGCAGAATGTGACAGCTAGCTATTCTGTTGCATCTGCGGCTGGCCATGCATCCAAAGTTTTGTAGTTTTGAGGCTTTCTTAGGTATACCTCACAATTCTATAAAATTTTAATCCCTTAAAATTTTCTTTCCGCGTTTCGCATGGCAGCCCTACTGTTTTAACTGGTTAAAGTTTTCCTGGTGCGCACATACTGAGTGGTTGCGTGATGGCTGTTGCTAGTAGTGTTTTTTTGTATGTTTGCTCTCAAGATGTTCCCACACCTGCATGTCAATGATTTTGAACCTCGATTACTTTGACCGATGTGTTTGGCTACTGCTTTGTCTCTTGCCACCTAAAACAAGATTTACAGGATAATCTATTCACACTCAACAAGGCCACGTGAATTCTCCAAGTCGATCAACTAGAAGAAACTGTGATAAATAAGGAAAGATACTTTGCATGGTTAATTTCTTCACCCAGCAGTTTCAGTGACATTACCGGCATTGGGAGTTGCTTCGGTGTTTCCTGATAAACTCGAGGAATAGCTCCCACCAAGAATTTCCCGTGGACTGCTTGTTGCCATATTGATGATTCTGACGAGGACATGAAATGTCAGGACGAAGACTACGTATTCCGAGGCAGAGCTACCGGCGGTTTATTTCCTTTATCATTTTACTAAGACTGAGAGGCATCGCGCGAAGATCGGAAAATACCTGCGCAGACGGTTGAACACCGAGCATTTGTGAGGCAGCCTGCCATTCAGGTGGTATCGACACTCAATGAAGTCGGCGCTCTGCCTTTGGGTGTTGGAAAACGAAAACGACCTACCCAAAGACCACAGAACTGCACAGAACACCGCGACATACCCCAATATGGAAGCTTTTGGCAGAATGTACCAACTTGAGGAAGGCATTCTGAAGGTCCCGTAGGACTCAGCGACAGGCAACTGCAGAGGAATCCATTTGCAAATTATGTTCATGGCTTAACACTCTTTTCAGTGCCACCTAAGACGCTGTTGCCGATTTTGTGTCATACAGTAAGGTCCTATTCATCCGTCTTGTGGTAAATCTAAAACGGCGGACGTAAAGTTGTACCTAGGTGATAGCACTTTAGAGCTACAAAACTTACTTCCCCAATTGATGTGCTCGCGCGAAAACGGCCCGTTTCTTGAAGTTATCCACCACAGCTTATTATCTGTTGCATCGGTCAAGTCTTTCATTTTCTAAGCGAACTGGGTATTTCAGTTGTTTCTGCTGCGCGCGACGTGGGAGTATTACTAGTTGTTGCCTGATATTCTTACTCAATGGGTTGGTGGCGAGACCTGACAACAACTTTTGATCTTGAAAGCGAAACGCAGCACCATAGTGGTTTGTCGCAATTCGGGGTTCATCGGCTGGACATGATAAAGCATTTTCGTTGGATTATATGCACGGGATTTTCCCGGGGCCTCGGAAACGCCCCTTGAATAAATTACATACGAATGGAGTGAAAGAGAGAGTATTCACGGAATCAACTCATCTTTGGATACTTGATGACAGGCCATTGGCCATACATCATTTAATCCGGTGTCATTTGCAGGGTAGATGCATGATTGAATTCATCCACAATAATATGCAGACAGTCCTCACGAAGGGGAACAATAAATGCTAAAAAAGATTCGAAAAAGATGTGTTATTGTTTTGCGAACTAAAATGGGCAATATATAGGTTCGTTGTGATAGTGCTGTTATGGCGAGAAAACCTGGGATTATACTGTGTCACGAGGCAGTCAATTCCATTGAGAGAGTACAACTAAACAACTTCGGACCTGCTGGACCAGAAGGCGTTTATACATGGCGCCGCTACTCCTCTAGTCTTCTTGTCCGAAACTCTGTCCAGCCGATGGAGTCTGAAACTCTCTATCGACATGGGTCAGCCAGCCATATCCGGGTGCAGCCAAGAATTTTTTGATCAGATGAAGCAATTTTGAACATGTTTCGGCGATCGGGATGCGCGGGATTGATTCGACATTTTTGCAAACGGAGAGCGGATGTTGGTACTCCACAATCCGATGGGTGCGTTTAATATCTGCCTGCCAGCCAGCACGAGTGCCTCCTTGAAATGGATAGAGGTTTCTTTTAGGTGTAATAACTCGTCCCCTTTGAGAAACACCAAGGACTTCGAATAGCAATAATTGTGGACAATTCTAGCTACTGACGGAGGCCATAATCAAACAAATATCCGACAGAAAAGCAGACAGCAACGACAAAATTCTAGTGCAGCCAGTCAAGAGGCGCATGTGTCCGCCGGCTGTTAAGATCAATCAGAAAGGTTTCCGATTTTTACTTGGCCTTTTCCTTCTTCAGACATTTCTAGTCCTCAGCTTTGTCAGCTGGACGTCTTTATGGTTATTACCTGATCGGATTGTGCGCGATGCAAGGGACTGTTGCTGCTTCGCGAACGCATTCTTTGTTTTGTTTTTTGACGCGCAGCTGGCACAAATATTTATGCAAGTGTATTGAAGATTTCGGTTCCTCGATGATTTTTCATTTTCGCATGGCGCTTGTTCTATTACCCTACATTTTCGTTTTCACAAACGTTCGCTGTCGTTGAATTTGCCCTTGAAAATACCGTGGCAGTACTGCTTGATTCACCTATAAGAGAAAGAATTAAACCGGGTGGGTTAGTTTCTCATCAACGAAATTGTGGAAGGTGGTGTAATCGAGAATGTCACCACCACCACCCAACTGTGTCACCTACGAGGTGGAGTTCCACAAAAGCTTTGGTAAGATCGTGTGTTGCTTTTCACTTTTTTGCAAACGATTATGAAAGTGCCTGCAAATATTAAAGAATGATTTTTTAAGTGTCTTAGTTACCATCGGCAGTGGCCATCATTCCATGAAATTCCTAAACAACATAGAACATCAAACCCTAACTCGATTTATGTTCTGCTTTAGCAAAATGTCTGCTTGATTGTTGGGTGCCAGTGCGAGGAATATCTGCCTCAGAAAATAATCATGGGGAGCCTAGATGCTGACCTTTACTAACGACCTCCAGTTCTGGTGAATATCATGGGCGATCCATGAGAAAAAATTTAGCGAGCCCATTTTATAACCGCCGCATTCTCAGTCCATTTTTCCCAGTTCAATCCAGTCATCCAAACCATGAATCTACAATGAATCTGCATGCCAGATTTCAAGTGGGTTTATTGGCTTTGTTTACCTTTTAGTGCAGCAAGTCACGCATCCAAAGAAAGAACCAAAAACACATTAACTCGTCCCATTAGCGGGCACTGCAAGGAAAAACGAAACAACCATATGGCGGAAACATGGTCGGTGTCTTTTCTTGCGGCATAAAACACAAATTTAGACATTTGCTAAGCGCACACAGGCAGAAATTAACAAAATTCGAAATAAAGTTTCAGGGGAAGTTGTCATGCTCAGCAGGCAATTGTCGTGCTCTCATAGTGTATAGATTTTTCCAGTGGGCTTGCTCATTGTTAACGTACAATTGTGCGAATTGTTATTATCGAAACTTAAGGAAAAGAATGCCTAAAATACATTTGGTAAATTATTAGTATGGCATTACAGTTCTCATCAATTACAGTTTCGATTTATTATTGAAGGCGATTTTGCAATCCACCGTACAAGAACCATCCTGAAAACAATCTCGCACGGCAAAGTTCAGCTTCATTTGAATTGGTTGGATTTCAATAAATTGATATCATTGTGCAACAGGAGGATCAGTAGAGCGATAATGGGTAAGTTACTATTATTTTTACGCTGAATCTCAGACACTGTCCACAAACAAACGTTCCCCGGTTAAACAACGGGATTGGCTGTGCAGGACACACAAAGATGGATTCAGCACTCCAGATCCACATTAAGTGTGCCTATTAAATCTAGTCGTTTGCTTATCCCCGATTATGCAGTGATTAGCACAGCGCGTGACCTCATGCTTTACTGAGGACAATGCGGTGTAATGTTGTTTGTGAGTGCGCGTAGACTTACGCATTTTACAGATGCATCGTTTTCGGTAAAAATGCATGTGTATATGATTTATCTACTTTATTTAAGTGATTTATACATTTCTCTATGTACTTACCACACCTTGTGTACGTTGACGTCTTGGTTTTTTAGTCTATAGGTTATCATTGTAGCATTTTTAGAAACAGTAAAATCTTTTTCTTGTTCACAAAATTTTCCTAATTTTTTCATGAACACCAATTTTTACTTGCTCTGTGTTTAAATATATTGCCTCTATTTTCGTGTAAACTTAGATTGTCAGATTTACAGCTGACCTAAACTATCTTTAGGCCCTATGACACCACAAAACGCAAGTTTCCTCAAACAAAGTTGTCCGCAGTTCTGTCGCCAGTCGCACAGTGGTTCATGCAAGAAAACCTGCCACCACGCACTTAGAAAACAAACCGCAAAAATAAGTCCCACCAGATATGAACACCCCATGCTCTGTAGCACTCGCAGACCTATACCAGAAGGCGCACGAAAACTACCGACTTTAATCTGAGGATAACAAATCTGCAAAATGTTCAGTCACTGGAAGACACGCTTTTGGGCTTACCCCTAGTGATAAATAAAATGGAACCTCCAAGCGCTTCCACCTCTCAAAGCTTAATACTTATGTGTCGCTTCTTGGACACAATCACCAACAAAATTCGAAAACGTACAGTAGCAGATAAAAACGCTGCTGCGTATAATGTCTGCAATCGCCTGCCCCTAGAAACGGAGATATCACGCATCCGTAACGCCTGCGGCATGGCTCATCACAATTGCAATTGCATCAGATTAAGGAAAATATCTCAACGCTACGACTGCCCCCTAATTCTCTAATTTTCAGATGAGTCTACGGCTAAACAAATCACCAACAATTGTCAAATGGTTACCAAATACACCCCACTTTCTAATAGTAAAATATTTACCGGCAAAACTCCTCTGCAAAGGGAGGTTTCTCGAGGATCGAAAACAAATCCTGTAAAATCTTAATTCCCGCGGTCTCAAAGCCGTCCCGGTCCTTCAATATCGAGTCCCATAAGTTGTCGTAAAACACCTCTGCCTGAGACACCCGCGGCACCCGCGGTGGACTTTGATTTGACTATTTCACCCTCTCCTACAGAACCACCCGGTAAAATATATCACTTGGTGCTGCCTCAGGATATCCCCAAACAGGCGTCTGGCAAGTTAATCCATTCTCGCACTATTAGCCTCAATATACCAGACGACCGCTCCGAAAAGTCACTCAGGCAGCTTCCTCGTGCACTGTCACTTCCTATAGCCTCAACATGTAGAGACGAAATTCCCGTTACCACAAAGTCGCCTAACTCTCCTCAAATTCCAGCAAATGGAGTTGCAAGTCCATTGCTTGAAGGTCGGTCGACGCTGGCGAAAGCCCAGCGACGTTTGAAAGCCACACATATCAGGGCACCAAATAAACCCCAGATAGCCTCCACGTCTGCAACTGATATTACCGGCTGCTCAAAAAAGAACCAGACCCATCGATTTGCCACTAAAACACTCAATGAACGTGTCTTTAAATCTGCCATCCAGCCGATCCCAAATAACCGACCAAATACTGCCTCATGTCAGCCCAATATGTGCCACCTTAAACCCTTCCCAAATGCCATATCCAACTTCTGTCTCCTTGAGCCGCTCATTGTTACCTATGGCCAGTACTCTCCATTCTTTAACCACCATAACCAAACTGACGAATGTTGCTCCCTTCCTGCTGTTTGCAACACCCTCATAAGTCCAGACTAAAAAACCGCCGCTGCTTATAAGTCTTCAACCGTCTCCGTTAGTTCAAGCCGCCATTAATCCATCCAATCCACAAAATTTCTGCAGCAGGGCCGGTGAAATCCCATCCACTTGCATATCTAACCATCCTCCCTCTGGTTGCACCGTTGCCCACAACTACTCTTCACCATTAACTAACCCATTTTTACCTTAGTAGTGTTCCCCAACAGCTCGGTCTTTTCAAGGCTTATATTGGCACCCGCTAGTTTGGTTCCAAAAATATGGCTTCACCTACTGTGGGAATCTGCCTCCTTGGGACTAGTATTTTATTGAACGAAACTTGGTTCCTTTTCCCAGTTATCTCGGCGGTGACCAAAGCGAATTGTCACCAGGAAGGCAGTCATCCACACAGCAATATGCCGTCACTAACGTTTGTGGCTGTCCATCCCGGATTATGCATGGTCCCATCCCATAATCAATTAACAATGGCCTCCAAATATTTGCCATATCTCTACACAAATGTCCAACCTCTGAAAATCCCGAATGTTCCCTGTGGTGTTCCCTACAAGCCCAGTACGTCAACTGTAAGTGCATCACCTCCTCCTTGCTGCAATTTGGCTCACCAGGCTCTACACCCAACTATTAGCCTCCCTGTTAAACCATTCACCATTGTCTACACATCTCTTATAAGTAAAATTAGCATCCGGAGGCATTGTGTACAAATCACCCCTATGCACTGAAACGTGGTTGACGGGATACAGATCCTTATACCAAATATTTCTGAGTGGTTACAACTCCTTTCTAACGAACCGAACTAATCGGCGTGGAAGTGGTTGCCTGGCTTACTTTGAGGGTAAGATCTCCGTTTCCCTCTTCCGACACCCAGAGTTAGACATTTGCCTCACTTTGTGGCTCTCTATGCGTATGTACAACTCTCTAGTCCACTTTGGATGTGTTTAACAACCTCGGTCATCAAACAACTTTGAGCTACCTCAACTCGTTTGAATACGTTGCATCTATTTATGGGGAAGTGAAAATTATAGCAGGAGACTTTAACGCTCCTAAGATCTGCTGGTCCACCAAGTCTGCCCTTTCGCAGTTCATTGACTACGTTCCTGAAATCCACGTAGGAGGATGGATGCAGCATGTCGTAAACCCCACCAGAGGGAATAATATCCTTGACCTCGTATTCACCCACGATCTCCCTAATGTTGACACCTCAGTGCTAGATAGCTTTCCGGTTAGTAACCACAAGATGGACTCCTGCTTTCTCCGTATCTGCCCCAGACCCCGAACATCTGCAATCACTATCCACTCCGTGAGCGTCACCTGTAAATTAGCAAACTAGACCAGTTTGACTGCCGTTCTGCGGAGCCTTGACTGGTCTGACCTGTTCCTTTCATCTGGCTTCCATGAAGCTGGTGACATCTTATATACAAACGCTCGATTGTTAACAAACTCACTCCTCACACAGCTCAATCCCGACAAATGCGAATAAGCAGAATCTGCAAATATTAAAAAATGATTCTTAAAGTGCAGAATATTTACACGCAATTCTTAGACTTCTCCATATTACTGGGGATAAATCGACTTCAAATCGACCTGCTTGCTACATCCGAAGGCCAACTTTGTAGGCAGGAACAAATGGCTCTTCGGCAATCGAGTCCCGGTCCGCATGTTGCCAGACTTCTGTGGTCCCGCATTATTTGCAATAAATCTAGTACCCCTATGTACATCATACAAAACAGACAGCAGCCTGATGATCCGAAAGAAAATTGCCAAAGCTTTTTGCCCATGCTTCCCCTCCACCCTCATTACCGACATCGGCACTAATCTACCCACCTTCCCTAGGCTAACAGATCAAATACTTTCATCCATCATATTTAATACACAGAAAAAGTATAGAAGTCTCTCGATGTCTTCAAATCATCTTACCGGTCAGGCTCCGACGATGTTCCCCCTGCTGTATGCCGCTTCGGCAGACCAGACGTTGCACTTGTTTTGTTAAACCTGTTTACTACATCCATGTCAACTGGCATATATCCCGTTCAGTGGAAAATCTCCACCACTGTTCCTCTCCACAAAAATGGATCACTATACAACCTACAAAACGGCCGTCCAATAAACCAAACACCCATACTGGACAGATATATGGAGAGGATTGTCAACGACCAGTTAAGTGACGTTCCCACGACCAACGACTTAATCGGTGAATTCCAGCATGGTTTTTTAAGCGCCGATCCCTTGCTTCATGCCACTTCGCTTTTTTGATCTGATCACACCAAATATCGATGAAAAGGCCATTATAAGAATGTTTCTTAGCATGGCCAAGGCGTTTGATCGTGGGCCCCATGAACGATTTTTGCTAAAAGTCAAATCCTTATGGCTGAGCAGATCGGAGGTAATCTTGGTTAACCTCCTACTTCTCCGACCGCTCCCAAGTAGTAAGTATCAATAGTGCCCCATCCCAACCTAAACCAATTACTAGTGGCGTAATACAAGGTAGTGTCCTCAGCCCCTTATTATTCCTGCTCTACATAAACGATATCTTTCGAGTAATATGCCTCGGCGCACCTTTCTTATTCATCGAGGACATCAAGATGCTCTAATCTTTCGAGCTGTCTTCCCTTTCTCAAACCACTGCCAGTACCATGGAGGATTTAAATTCTCTAGACGAGTCGTGTGGGCAACGGGCGATGAAATTTTCTATCACCAAAAGCGCTGTTCTCGCCTGTAAGTGTCACGTTTCCCAGGGTAGGATCTTTACAAACGGTCTTCCAGTACCAACCACTCACTGTGTAAAAGATCTAGGCTTGCAATACTCCTTATTCAAGTTCCACGAGCAAGCGTTCGCCAAATCGCAAAGACAAATAGGAATAACGGCCTCATTGTTAAAGTAGTCTGCACTCTAACATGTAAGCTTATGCTATGGAAATCACATTGTAGACCGCAATTGTGGTGCTGAACGATAATTTTCTTAAACGGGCCCAGAGTTGACCGTTTTGCAACGGGAAGTGTGCATCGGGCAATCACAAAGAAATTGCTTAATCCAACGAGAAATCGATGTGAGCTGCTAAATCTTGACCCTGTTTGATTATTTTGTGTCAAACTTTACCTCACCTTTCTTTTCAAGCTGTTAAGATCACAAGAACACAAGGCCTGAAATCCCATCCGATTCGCTAATGACTGTTCTTACACCCTCAGGATTCGACAGATTTCTCTTGGAATGTCACCTTCCAAAGTGTTTTGGGTCAAAGTTCTTCGCAATTGTTTACTCTTTCGTGTGGGTTAGATCACTGGGCCATGTCCGGTCCCGCCAGAGTCTAACGCGATTCCAGATTTTATTCTCCAAGTTTCTCGGCGCATCCTTATTACTTGGCTTAACTGTTACCAGTATCAGTCTAGGCCAAGCTTTCGAAGGCCACCTAGACTTTCAGCTCAACTCACATGAGGTACCCAATGCTGTGCCACATTATACCGGTTTCCCTCTTAAGACTGTTTGCATCAACGACTCATCCGTTACACCATCCGCCCCGCAACTCCTGTAACAAAGCGAGATAACTCAACAGAAATAGACTAAGCTATGCCGTAGTCCAACGTTTTCTCCTATCCTGAACACGTCAACCTTCATAGTTTTCCATTAACAGTTTTATTCTCAGTAATAGGTCAGCAGCGCACAGCATTTTGGCCACGGAAACCGGTAGAAAATGAACTTAGTACTCCAGGGTAGTTACCAACTATTTACAGCTAAAGTACTTTGCGTCATAAAATTGCAAATGACCCCAGTACAATCCTGATCACTGTATCACAAGTTCTTTATTGTTAACCAGTGCACTAGTTGAATATGTCGCCAATAAACCCCCTGAAAATTGGTTTAAAGCCAACTCACCTCAATTCTCTATCCTCTGTCATCGGTGCTACCTATTACTCTGATTTTTTTACTTCTTGGCGTAATTTTTGTTTACATGATCAATTTTAGATCGGATGATGCCTCTATTTCTCTACCGTTTATTATTCAAATTAACCCCAAGCTGGCACCCAAGCCAAACTGTGCCTCTCTATTTTGTGTTTTAGATCCCGCATTCAAGCTATACGCGCCGTTACCAGTTACGCCTACCTAAGGAGCACCTCCGAATCCATTAGCTTCTCGCTGCTGTTAGAACGATGTAAGCCAGACCTAGCGTTTGATTACTGGTCCGTTCAACCCAAACCGCGTCGCTGATCCCCTTAGATGCTCCACCTCAAGTGGATTTTCATGGTTGGTCAAAAACAGTCACTACTGCCGCTGGAACGCCTTTTGAGCATTCTGAGATCAAAAAGTAAGACATCAAAAATGACAGCATGGAGGATATCAATGACTGGTGTATTTAAAACTTTTTGCTTCCTACACAAACGTTTTCTTTATTGCACCACTCAGTCCGGTTTGCAGCCAGGCACATACGTATGAAATCGGCATCACTGAGAGTTCCGTATTCTCTCTAAGGAATGCTTCATAAATTTCTCTTCTAAAGATAATTCAGCAGAACTGATAGTATTCCTCCGTCTTCTTCAGCATTTTATCGGCCCATTATTGCTAGTATATGCCGCTTTCACATTCACCCTTCACAACGTTACTTGTTTTTGATTGCCTTTATGCAGTTTTCATGTCCTCACTAATGTTTTTCTTCTCAGCTTGTCTTTTCTGTCCATCGTGTTCGCTCCTGACGTTTGCGCCTTCGCCATACTTCGACATCCGCCACTGAGCTCCTGTTAAGTGTTGCGCTAGCAACAAGCACATTTATCACACTTAAAAACGAAATGACTTGCAACTCATTGCTCACGAACAGTTCCAGCATACCTTGTATAATCTTGCAAACAGGTTTCTTCAGTTCTGACTGTCTCGCATAATTGTGCACTGTGTATTGCTTTGAAGATTTCGATGGCGCCTCCCGTGTACTCCAAAGTACCATATATCTCTACACCTCTCCCGATTTCCGTTATCTAGATTTCTTCTTCCTCATTCATGTACAAATTTGATCTTGCCTCGCAAATCAAGAAATATACAATATTATTATTATCATAACAACGTAAAATTTAGGTTTTAAATAGTCACACGTGTAAAATATACGTCATCACCTTCATACATTGCTTATGGTTAATTATATCTCATTTTGGAATTTATAAACCCATGAATAAATGTTCTCATTACTTTGTTTTGCGCCATAATGGGCATTTTCTTGTCTAGCTACGTCCAGGCTATGTTGATACCTGCTTCACCTGTTACAGCAGTAATTATCAGCACCTTTGACTTTATTATAGTGGAGTCTACAGCGGTTATATTTGTTGAGCTGACAAGGCGAAGAAAAAAATTATCAGACTTATTGGAGGCTTGGTATCATTTCGCAAATTGTTCGGAGTTAGTCATCAGCCGTGATCAGATAATCGTTATGAATTCACTTCAAGAGTGCATCGTACCGACGTATACCAACGATTCCTTTTATTTTTCAGAGAGACAATGAGAATAAATAGAGGCTGACAGAATACTGCCGAACGCACACCTATGTACACATATCCGTTAAACACATTTTTGTCACTCATAAAGCCCGGCGCCTGTTAGTTCCTAGTATAAGCTCGAGGATAATCGCGAGGTCGTGAAGCATTATTTTTCTTGATTTCGCGGACGTGTAATAAGCGCGTGCAATTATATGTTTATTAGTCAATGGAAATGCATGGTTGAGCTCTGAGGATAACAGATTTAACTACGGTTATATTTGCGCGTTCGACTACGGTCTAGGGGCTATCCTTGGGCAGTTAGGCAGGGATAATTAGTGGTGGTTTAGTGGCATCACTGCTAACGCTAAATAAATGCGTCCAGATGGTGGACAACGCTATTACAGCATTTGTCTGTGGCAAATACTGTAGCCATAAGCAGTGGAAATCATCGGCCTAAATGGGCGAGCTGATGGGCATTCTGGCAAGTCCGGCGGTCGTCGCGGATGGTCACTTCAGCGTATTTCTTGTTTTATTAGGGTACAGTCAATGGTATACTCAATGTGCATACATTGCATATCGGGGCACACTTAGAGTTAAACTTGCTTTCGGGGTCTTAACACTGCATGGTGATCCAACGCGGGTATTTCAGTACTCTCGTTAATGAAAAAAGAGTGGTCCGGTCGATCAACAAGTGGCATGCTGAAGAACTTGGCGTCGGATGTGAGCAATCTGCATTGGATCGACTACCTCTCGGCCTTGTCTATAGTCTCTTGGAGGCGACCTTTTTCTGTGCCACATATGGCCATATCGTCGGCATAAACAGCAATGCTGGACAGAAGGGACAAAGAGGTGCCTGATGTAAACCAGAAATAATAGAGCTTCAAGAATCAAACCTTGAGGGGCCCCACAGGTTTGGCGAGGGTTCAACAGAGAAGTGGGCGAGGCAGTTAAGGTTGCAGCGCTTCCTTTCAGCATTCTAGGATGAAGCTAATAAGGTCCCATGGCCCTATATTTATTCGGGCAGCGGAGACCTTTTAGGGCTTTGCATGCTTTGACTGGTAGGTGACGCAGTGTGGGGACTAACGGGAATGGATAAAGTTCGGGCTAGGTTGAGGTTGGAGTGGCTCAGAAGACGGCAATAAAGCAGGAGTTAAAGACCTCATGTACCTAACCAGGGATTTATCGAAGGTCCGTCTCGGGTCTCGAGGGATAGGGGCAATAGCCCCGACGTTTTCCGTCCCTTCATGTAATGACACAGATAGGCCCTATTATTTCGGCCGCGAGCGAATATCTCGGCTGGACTGCAATTTTGTGAGCCCTGCTCTGGTCCTTGTACTGGTAAAAAACCGGGACGAGCTTTCGTTGTTCATGGGTGAGACATGTTTGCCTGAATCTAGCGTACAATAGTGGTCCCTTGATTAACAGGCGCTTTGCTGGGCGCGGAAGCATTGCTTCATGCAGCAACGGATTTGATCCTTCTAGCAAAAAGGGTATCAGCCATGAAGAAGAGGACATCAGGCCAAACAGTCACCTCCTCGGCGTTTTTTCCGGGGAATCCGTGGCTTGGATGGAGTTTGCTCCTTCTTAAACGAATGTGCAACTTCGGTTAATTTGAAAATCGTTGGCAACTGACAGTTTACTCAGAGTTGATGAGCACATGATCTCTTTTGTACAGTGGAGGCAGGTAGGAAAGCGCATTTATCTGTTGCTTATGGTTTGCAATTACTAAATTCAACGAAGGTGCATTTTGGCCAAACCAAAATCTGGTGAACGCCTTAAGGTTCACAGTCTTTCAGCAGTAATTTCTGAGGAGGGCCTTCCAAAGGTGAGCTTATGGCACTCGGCGCCTGGCCATTCAATGCTTGGTGAGTTGAAGTGGCCAGTGATAAGTAGGCAGATGAGGTTTTGATGTCGAGCTGGCGCATCGAGTAGGTTTAGCAACAGCGGGCTGTCTTGATGTTTTGTAGGCGGGAAGCCCGTACACTACCTCAAAACGCAGTGATCAGGCTATAGGAAGGAAACTTGGCAAAAATACGATCGACTTATTCATAAGTCGGGAGGTTTGTGCGCAAAGGAGGATAGAGTGAGCTGTTGTGGCACGAATGAGCTTCACAGACACGGCCACCAGTTGTGTCATGCCTGATTGTTGAGTGACCAGGGAAGGCTGTTTTCGAGTTACAAACGTCAGGATTAAACCAAGTTTCTGCGACATCCATAGGTCTGGAAGCATTACCCACGGTTGGCTGCCTATGTCCATTTGTTGGCGTGTGCTCAAGCTTCGCTGCAGGATTGCAGGGGACGTCTGGTTTGGACACTGGGGAAAACAATCATGGAGGAGATGCAAGGCAGAAGCCTTGCGATGGGGGGGCCTGGGTTGGTCTAGTCCCATGATATGCTAAAGATGACTAAGCTTGCAAAGTAGAAATATCCACTAGGATTGGTGGTAGGAATTCCCTGGGTCGATTTGCCCCCTTTCATTCTGAAAAGACTGAAGCAACAGCAGCGCTAGGCCCAGTTGGGTATTTCTACTGCCGTTGCGCTGCAATCAATTTCGTGCAGTGGAGGTAATTTTGCGTTTGCGATTTGCCGTCGAGATCGACTATAGGTCTTGTTACTAGTCTTGACGTAGGGCGATTTGTAAGATGCTTTTGGCAAGGTGATGCTCTCCCACTATGTCATTCTCTCAGTATGGATCCTATTTGCTCGTTTAACTGAGACACTTGCTAGGCTTATTGCGATGAAGGAAAATATGATCCATTCCTTTTGGCATTTCTGCACCTGGCCCGCCTCCCTACTTCGTAGTCTCGAAACACTTTATTTTCACTTGTTGTGTAATATAGTATCGGCGCTTATCGGCAATCTGCCTTGCTCTAGGCTCCTCTTAGTATTTACTAGCTATTTCCTAAACCCACTTGAGTTTCTAATTGAAACACATTTAATGACCTGTAACTTATCTTGCCGTCTCGACACTTATATCGATCATCTCTATTTAATTTAGCGAATTTACCTTAGTGTCGGTGGTTCGCTCTTGGGAACAGCACAATTACGGTCGGTGACAAAGTGTCTGCAAGCATAAATGCCGGAGGCAGCATTCTTCGATCTTGTGCGGTGGTGATTTCCTAGTTCTGACTCCAAATTGTTCCGTGACAAAACTTCGACCGTAATGTTTCAAGCGGGAAAGTGCGAGGATATGTTTATTATCTTACGCGAATGTCATATCATGTTCCGGACGTTCGTCTCGCGGCTATTCAATGGCACATAAACAAAATGTATACTGCTGACTTCCCCGGTCCATTTGAAAGTTCACAAGTGGCCCATGTATCGGTGTAACTGTAGGGCCACCTGCTGGCCGCTGTGGTTTAACGGACCCAGAGGAGCCTCATCTGGGACCACTGTAGAAGGTATTCCGGGATGGTTGCCCACCTAATGCCAATGCTCACATTCTCATGCCTCATAAATAAATCGAAAAAAGAAAGCAAATGAGTTGAACTTTTGGTGCAAATACAGTCAGGCGCGAGTAAATGGGTTTTGTCCTGCAATTTTACTTGTCACCATGCCAAGAATTCCAAACACTGCATCTGAAGGGGCACACTTGTCGCCACCTAAGTAGCTGACCAAACTGCATTATGTTACATTGTTAGACAGAGCAAGGAAAACGACAAATTGCATGGTGCGCAAAGCTGCACATCTGGTTAATTGCGTCGTCTTGCTTTCAAGAATTTCGATGCTTGTAAGTCTCCAGCCACCTATTCGGCCTACCTGGAACAGTCTCCTTCCCAAACGGCTTAAGCAAAATTTGATCACTTGCATCAAAACAAACTGCAGTATAAAATAACTAGTCTTCTGTCTGCGCATTTCTTCTCATTTGACCCATTGGGCATCTGTCACACTCGTCCAAATAAATAATCGCACCCCTTTACATATGCGCAAAGTCTTGGATGATAACTTCTGGATCCTTGGCAGTCATAACACTGGCCATTTGGATTTTGGGCTGATTTCTCCGCACCTATACATCTTACTCACGCCATCACAAGCAGACCGGTTTCATTCTCGGCTTGCAAGTTCCCATTGTTACGTCAAAACTTTTCACAGTCTCTCACTACAGCCGCCTCTATTGCCATGGCTTCGATTACACACTCAGCATTTCAACCAACAAGCATAGTTAATTTTGAGCGCTCCAAGCTAGTCTTTCTGCCCAGTTTTATGCCATGCAATTCATATTCTACCAACTTGTTCCTCCCAAACCAAACATAAATAGCCACATGGCATTGAAAAATTCTCACGCATCCTCACAGGTCTAACCATTTCCTTCATCTGACTTCACACCCTGTCCGGAAGAAAAGACATTCCAGACATTCGTCTCCTTCTTTCTTTCCCTTAAGCCATGCCATCCGTTTGCCGCCCGAAATTATACTACTCGTGCACCGGCTAGCTGCAGCACATGCAGTTCGGGCATTCGGGTAATGCTACCGAATTCTAATAGCACCCACACAATTATACTGTGGCCTCTACCCGTATAAAACCGTAAAAGGATATTGTACGCTATCAATCGCAACATAAAGCAGTCCAGGTGGTGCTCTCGGAACCAAGGCTTACTTTTGGGCCCCATGAAATACCTTGAGGCCGCCAAACCACATTATATCTCGCTGTCTCAAGCCTCAGAGCTAGGGGATAAAAGGGCCCTTCTCGAGCTCAACCCTCCCACAATCATCTAGGGGTTCTGCGGTCGAGCTCTCGGAAGCACTACGAATGAGCGCAAAGCGTGCCGTTAGTTACCAGTAACTCATGCAAGCTGCCCTTAATATTCTGCATCACGCTGAGCTGCACCTGTTTACCCGCCAAATTGGACACCGAAAATTTCGTCAACACCTTGTGTTGGGCTATGGCTGCTGATCTACGCATTGGCGACTGTAAGAAAACCAGGAACACATGTCCATCACATATATTTCTTTACCGTTTGTATTTAAAAATCCAAGTGCGTTTTCCACAAAACAAAATTTTATTACACCTCCTATTAGTCCATCTTTCTTCACTTACCGAACCTGACCCGCCGGTGTTTGCCTTGTTGTTATACGAGTATCGTCGTTGCTGCATTCTATCCAGTGGTGGTTCCACCCTTTCATTACGACGTGTCCCTTCTTGATATTCATGGCCGTTTGGACTATCCCATAAACCATCGCGCTCATTGTTCATGCTGTCATTCAGGAGAATTGCGGAATTTACTTACGACTTCCAGTCATTCCGCTAATTGATGGCTGCCGTATTTAAGTCGTCCCTTGGTTTTCCCGGCCCAAACCCGGCCCTTTTCTCCGGGAATCCATTTTCATAAGTTCTGCCCCGCATTATTACGCGTTAGCAAATACAAGCAAATTGAGCTTTCGTAATTGCTGGCACTCTGATATAACGCTGCTTTTCCTGAATTTTCTTGAAAAGTGAGCAGGCTTTGATCACATTTGCTCTTAGTGGAGACTTTCCTTTTGTTTCCTAGTCATTTGCCTAGTACGCATATATTTTGCCGACTCTTGGCGTTGCTGTTCATGTGTGTTTCGTCGTCCCACGTTGAACGAATCTCAGGGCATGCCTTTGGAAAACCAAGAAATATTTGTTCTTATTATTATTCACGAGTTAAAATTTACACAGACAACGACCCTAACTTTGAAGTCAGTCACTCTCTAGCAGAATGCAGTCAAAAATTGAAATAAAATTCTACCAAATGAACGGTTGATCGAAATGAACAAATCGAATCAAAACGTCTTGTGAATAAAAATGCAACTGCTTTCACACGATTGATGATGGCCGACAATTATTTTCCTGAGCATGGTAGCCAAAGGCCAATGGCAAAGAGCTGAAAGCTTGCGGTGGAATATAGTGGACGAAAAGCCAAGGCCGCAGTGTAAGAAAGCCAACCCGTGAGTACGACAAGTGTCCGCAAGTAACTCTCAATCTGAGGGCACGAGGAAAAAACCTTTGAAGGTTGGTCCTCAAAAGCGGATCTGGTGAAAATATTCTGCTACCGGGTAGTAAAAGGTAGAGGGGAAGTATATTTCCGATCATTCCGGACGTTGTATTTATAAATATAATTTTGGTTCGTGTAATTTGCAAAAAAGAAACGAGATTGTAATAATACACTCTGGGGGTGTCTTCCAAACAGCTGGGGGGTGGAGAGAAGATGGTTATATTCAGTATGAAAGTAGCTATTGGCGTCTTAGAAGATTTGGTCGTTTCGCATTCGGCAGTCTGTGTAAGAGGTGACAATGTTGAAGTTTTAGAAAGAAAACTGATTCACCAATAAATGTAATAATGTTGAGAGCGGCTTCCTTCTAACACTGATTTTCTTAAGCCGTGTATGGTCTTCAACCATTGGCGGAAAAATATTTCGACTGATTTGTCATTCGGAATTTGAAAATTAGAAACCCATGGCGCTATGTTTCCCTGAGCAATCAAGTGCATCTGCAGTGGAAGCGATCCATAGTTCACACGATTACATTTCAGCTTTTAGCAAGTTTTGGGGCCATATCGTCCTTAACGTTGAAGGTAAATGGTTTTCACCGCACGTTATTCGTTTTTGAACTTCAATAGATATGGAACCTGGAAATTGACTAGTTTGTAACAAGCACCGGACTTTAGGTTCATTTTAATCTTATAAATATGAAGCAAGGCAGGTAACTGAGCAAATCTCTTTTGGGGTGAGTAGCTGGTAGCGTCTGCGCTGTAACCAAAGCTAACTTGAAGCGAACGTCCTGCACGTCAACCACGGAGACAGGTCAAACCTGATTCTGCCTTTATCTTTTGCTTTTCGTTTCTTTGCGAACTGACAATATTTGTGGTTTGAACCTGCGGCGCGCATGGCTTCTTGGTCAGCTTGGATTGTTTTGTCCGGGGGTCGTGACATGAATACTAGTAGGAAAAATACAGCACTGCTCTGCTTAACTTTGAGCAAATATGCATGAAAGCCCATTGCAAAAGAAGAATTAGTCGAGCCGATTTCGAGGGTTGTAGAAGCGTGTGAGGTAGACACTAATTAGACGGGTAGATTTTCGTAACTGCTCGTAAATCACGCGGATTGATCGACGGCGTTGGTGCTGTATAACATAATCATGCTTAAATCAAGTTCAGGTTAACAATGGAAGTCCGAGGTTTCAAGTCTAGATAAAATATCGGCAAATACGTCAAATATGGAGCCTGTCACAGTTGGACTTTGAGAATAGTTGGGCATATATTTCTGATAAGGGGAAAGTTCTGGCATTGTCAAAACGCCAGAATAACACCCTAGTTGAGTAACAAACAGGGACAATGTCACGCGCTTATAGGGCTCCTGTTTATGGGGTGTAACACCATTTAACAGTCGTGACCACTACGGCCAGTGAAGGGCCTTAGTCATTATTATATATGAACAAATTAATGGATTAATTGCTCGATTCACTTTGAGGGGCGTGCTTGGATGCACGATCAGCAGGTTAAAATGGTCATAGTAAGTGTTAAAATCCAAACCAGTACTCATGTAGTTACAAACGTTTCGTGGTAAAAGCAATAATGGCCGACTCAAGAAAAGAGGAAGTTTGTGCGACACAATGAAATTTCTCAAGGTCACTGGACGGGAGATTTCGCAAGCGGTCTGTGGAAGAAAGATGATTTCAGTGAGAAGACAAATGGAAGGAGAATAAATCGAACGAGAAAGGGTGGTATGAAAAATGGAACACAAAAGAATGAAAACAAACGTGTTGTTCATGGGAATGTAAAATTACAAGGCGTATCGGAATAGGATAAAAAGGTTTAAATAAAGATAAATTTCGGAGGGGAACAGAGAATGTGAAATTTCACCAAGGCATCCAAAATGATTCATGCGTCTAAAATGAACGTGGAAATTGGAGTACCATGAGGCACAGGAATCGTTTTTATTGCAGATCACCGATACCGGTAATTTTGCGATATGTGTGGATCAACCGTAGGGACTTGGTATAGTGAGATACTTATTTCCCTGGGATGGTGGCGGAATGTCGCTGGGATTGGCATGATCAAAATGAGAGGGATTAGGAAGAGTCAAACTACCTGCGCGCTTCTAGGCCGATTTCCTACTCTGCATTAGTTTCTATATGAAGCAGTTGGTCACGGAGAGCTGATGGACCACAAAGATATCAAGCGACTGCAGGAAATATGAATGTGTAGGCCTAATGGATTTATTCCTTAGAAAAATTGACGGAAGCGAGGAGTAGAAATGAAGGTTGCGTATGAAACCGGGCGCGGATTATTGTCATGCTCCTGCATTGCTGGTATATGCCTTATGCGTATGCGCTACCGTCAGTGAGTCGTCAGAGATGCTCAGTTCACCGGACTATGTCGGCTCTATGGAAGTTGGGTGCGGGCTCTCGAGTTCTGAAAAGGAGGGGATAATTTTGGCCTGGTTTTGTACCGGTTTTGAGTTGTAAATGCGTCCAAATACACTCGGAGTAAGCTAAAACCTTACTACCAGTCTCCAGGGCCAAACATCAATTAAACGAAGAGGGAAATATATTGCATGCCAACGTAATATTATTTTGGGCAATGTATACCTATATTTATGGTTGGAAATGCAGAGTATTATGAGCGTCGGGGAGGTTTTCAGCTGTACGGGGATCTTTAGGATACTAATTTGGATCCGAGATAGCATAACAGCAAAGGTGGGCTTGGGGCTCTCTTTAAGGAGCTGAACAGAGAATCATGACGTGGAAAGTCCAGAACGTGAAGAAAAACACGACGGAGAGATATGCCGTAATGCGGGTCACGATTTAGACGTGTGGCTGAATATGGCACGATAATATGTGGTGGCCTTACTTTCCCACCACTCGGAATTCAACCAGGTATGCAATTAGATCTTTATGCAGTGGTTGCCAATCAAACAGTTTTGGTGAACGTAAGTGTAGAGACCAAATTGCAAAGGCGAATTTGGGATAAAATTGCAGAATTTTTTCTGCTATCTGACCATTACTCACAAGGGATTTTCCGCCTCATCCTTCTCTCTGTCAGTTGTCTTGGCTTGAACTTCCCCAGTCTCTTCTTGAATTTTTGGATTCCTTCTGGTTTCGTCATCTTCTTGGTGTACGTTGAGGGAAGATGAGATGCACCCAGAAATTAGTAGTGACGCGGGTGCACCAATGCTTTGCAGTGGGTCATTGCTGGTTTTCCGGTTTTTACATTTGAGTGGATGTGTTAAATCTGACTACTCAGCATTTCCATTTGGAAGTAGCAGCTGCTGCGGTCATTAAACGGGCTATGGCTTTTAGGCGGCGTGCAGTGATTTTTTGAGGGTCGCAGGTACGACGGACCCTGTGGACCATGCTTCCGTGCCGGTTGAAGGACATTTGCACCTTCCTCTGCCGATTGCATGCAGCCAATTAAAGCTGCCGAACGTGATGACCCTAGAAAGGATTACGGCAGTTCGCATGCGGATTCCAGGAGCATCATCAAACCTGGTCAACTTCTAACTCTTTTCCACTCCACAAAATGCAATTCTCCTCCATTTCATTGTCCGCCAAGGTTACCAATTATGTTTTTTCGGAAGCCTGAGTAAGAGGTCAAATTCCTTACTCGCGAAAAAAGGCAGCGCCTGACATAACGGTTTGGTTAATGCAAATGCAAATCAAGGTATGCAGTTCGGAGCAGCTTGCATGCCCTCCTCCTTGGAGAAGATATAATTAAAAGCCAAAAATCTTGAAGGAGGCATTTGGTCAGTGGCGCTCCATTTCGCGGGCACTTTAAAACAAGGCGACCAAACCGGTCTCCGCCGCCTTGAACTTTGAAAAGCAAGTGAATTACCAACTTAATGACCTACTCCGATGCCCTTCAGCATGCGCGATATGTAGATGGCCTTGGTTCTTTCACCACCACAAAAAAGTTCTTCGGAAGTTGAAATGTATCATTATTTTAAAAATCTGTTAAAGAATGACAATAGATATACGACAGCAACAAC
The DNA here is from genome assembly GCA_008360955.1 of Fasciolopsis buskii. NCBI lineage: Eukaryota > Metazoa > Platyhelminthes > Trematoda > Plagiorchiida > Fasciolidae > Fasciolopsis > Fasciolopsis buskii. Next base: position 219,895 of record LUCM01009888.1, on the reverse strand, counting down.
AAACCAATCTTCCATGATTTTTACCAGTCCGCCAAATCATAGGCCTACTCAAAAGAATCCCGCTGTGTGTATCAGCTGAGAACAGGGCGAACGGTAACTGACTGATCCGTGAATGATACTTCTAGTGGCAAGACAACAAATCCAGATAATAGACAAGAAGCATTGCCTTGTTTAGCATTAGCACACGATATTCTCATATTTCCAAGTTTGCCAGTCGATGGCAGGTGGGACTCAGCAACCAAAATGAAATCATATTTCTTTCCAGTCAACACGGATCAGCGAGCCAAGTAGTGGCTGGGGGAATTATTCCGTGGCTAAATGCAAGCAATGGCCGGCGGTGACCAAGCGGGTAAGGACGTGGCCTTTGGCGGTGCGGGTCTGGTTTCGAGACCTTTCACCGCCGGCCAAATTCCACACTTGGCGGCGTTCTGTTTGCGCTGTCCCCTTCCTGGGAAACAATGCACACATTCGTTACACTAACAAAGAAAGCAAATAATTAAAAACTTCATCGGCTGTCGCATGATTCCGCTCTGGCCCCAATAAATAATGTGTTTCGTGGAAAGTTCTCCGATGAACCTGGTATTGGCTTCGGCATTTTATTAGCAATTATCGAGAGGACGAAGGGTGTGGCTATTGCCAACGCGGTTCATGACATGTGGTCGTCGCCTCTCTTGGTTTCAGTGAAGTGATCAAGACATTAGACTTCATAAGAAGATACCAGGGGGCGCATCCGGGCCATCCCTTAATTGGTCGTCTGCAGCACCTCAAAATAATGTTGCTCAGTCCGAATTCAGCTAGCAGTGTCAAGAAAGCATAGGTAAAATGGGCAATCCACCTTTTCTTTTTTGGGTTTACCAGCGAACAGAAACGATCACAGACACTTTTTTCATTGCGGCATTTCCAGAGTATAAAGCTCTCCGTAAGTGAGTGACAGTCGTCAGCACCCCAGTTGGTTTGATGCCCAAGACCAACACTGGATTTTTGAGCAAAACAGAGCTAAGAAAAAGGAATAATAGATAGGCTGCATAAAACTAGACCGGATCACGGAAGTATCCGTAGCCAGGCCCCGTGAGGCATGTAAACAAGCCTTTATGCTTCTTGTGCGGCTAAATGGAAGATGGAACAAACCTGAGAGCTACACCTGGTAAATGAAACCTCTCACAAAATGCCGTCCACTTCTGCCTACAAAGGAGTAACATGTGGCACAAATCCTTAGCATATTCGCGAACGAACTTCTTTGTGAAGTTTAAATCTGAACAATAAGATTCTGAAAGAACATTGTTGCCAGCTTGCAGCGCTGCATTGCCTAGACTTTTGGGTCGCAGGTTAACTATTACAGACACCCGGATGAAAACTGCTCCGCTGTTATTTGGTGAGGGCTACCTCATCCAACGGACTAATGCCGTGGATTTGCCGACAACGTAATTCGACTTTTGGCTACACCATGTTTTCACTGGCCCAAATAACAAGATTTGGTTTGGCACTACTTGACTCCGCTGCCAGGTACTGTGAGCAACATTTGAATAAGCTCTCACTGCAAGGAACACTCATATATTCGCGTCTGCCGGTTACATCGATGCGGTTCCAGCAAGGTCCGTTGGCAAGACCCGCAAATACTCAAAATGCTTTATTGAAAACATCGGCCAGTTGTTGTAAGCAGGCTGATTAGGGTTCTTGTGTTTGGCAGACAGGGATGCACTCAGGCAACATAAGGAAAGCAAATTTACCTTTCAGCTATCTGGGGTGTTATTTAGGCGATTTCTGTTCATCTAGATCTCAAAAATGTCATTAACGCTTAGTGGCGCCGGCGATGCGCACCTTTGATGCATTTAAACATGGATTGACTCGCAGTGCGTGATTCATAATCAGCCCCAGAAACTTTCGGCGATAGCTCATCTACCTCTGATTTAAAGCCCAAAACTCGTGATTAGCCCATTTTATTGCAGGTTATGTTCATGAGAGCACGGACACCGCATCTTCAAGACTAAATTTTTGTTTTACGATTTCCGCAGCGCCATCTTTGTGTAAATTTGATCTTTCCTTGCGCAGGGCTCTCGAATTTCGAGAAACATACCCTTTATTATTATTATTTTTCGCAATATCACGAGAAATAGCATAGAAGATACCACATACATGACTGCCCAGGATCGGCGGCCAATTGTATTTAGGATCCAGTGGTGATGGATGGGCTGACACACGTTATTACCGGGTGGTTTCGGACGGTATCGTCAGGCAGTGATGGTAATGGTTTATTGATATGGTATATTGCTCGAAAACTTCGCGGAACATACTTGGTTGCATGATCAGACGTTAAAGGGGCACAAGAAAACCCAACGGGCAGCAAAGCTCGAGGGCGGAGTCATAAACCGGATGAGTTATTATCAGACATGGTTACCAATAGGTTTACATGAGTACTGTTTAGCACATTGCTCTGCGTTCAGATGCACCATAGCGTGTATTGCGGCGTAAAATTCGGTTTGATAACAGCGGAAGATGTCAAGATGTGGCCGGAGTGTCAACAAATTAATAAGTTTATAAAATGCCCACGGATGGTTGTTTGCGGCAAATAAAGTCAATGAATCATGAGTGGCGGATGAACAACTTGCAAACTTGGCTAAAAGGACTGAGGGAGAGACGGAGGTGAACAGTAAACGAGTAAATTCAAAATGGGGATAGAAGCTAAAGGTCATGCACTGTACGGTTGCTTCTGCAATCAAGTAAATATACAGAATCAGTTTGGAAGCGTGAAGCAGAATAGGATAATAGGACGCATAATGGTGAATCCGTGTTTGAAGGCTGTACTAGAGAAAGCTCACAAAAGAAGAGGAAAGCGAAGAGTATTAAGCAAAACGGTAAATAAGATATCCAGTCGTTAGTAGTCACACTGACAATAATGCCCCAAGAGGAAATTGGAACATGTATCCGAAGGTATGACGATAGCTGAATTTCAGAGTTTATACTTGGGTGATTTCGTAAATGTTCACTGTTAACGTGATATCGGCAGATAGGTCAAGATATGTAATGAAGATTTGTTTGTTCTCGGTAAGTGTTTTTCGAGGAACACATTACGCGGCCTCTAGTTGCCAGAGAAATTGTGGTAGCGACCATAAATTGTCGTTGGCGAATAATATTGGTTACCGTTATCGATCTGTTTCCGCACGGTCTGAAAAGTAGGTCATTTTGAACGACCTGAGGAGTGCCTGCAATTCTTCTAGACATTCCGAAATGGTGGGGGAAACGAAATTCTTAAAAGTGTTTCAGCTGGAGGATTGTGGTAGGTAGCAAATTAAATGTAAATAGTTAAAAAAGGGCCAAGATTTGTGGGAGCGAACGAGAAAGCGAGAGAGAACCATCCATATTATTTGCACATCTGTGAGTTGGAAAGCTTTGGGCATATTGTGCCAAGGGTAGATACTCCCTTGAAATGGTTCGGACTGTTCCATTAACTCACAGGTTGGAGAGGGTTAATCTTGGATATTGTCCACATTAAACTAGTGTGTTGTTCTCTTGCACCCCCTAGATGGAGTACGTTGAAAGGAAGAGGCTAATTAGAAATACGGAGGTGGGCTAGATATTGGGCCTGAGATAACCTAGTGAATACGAACGGGTCAAAAGGTAAGGTACCCATTTAGGTTCTTGAGGGTACGAAGGGTATAAGACTGAGTGAAATCCCCAGGGTTGCGGCGATTGGACAGGTGGAAAAGAAAGTAAAAATAAGTCCGTGGCTTCGAGAATATCCACAGGAAGGAAAGCGGTGAGAGTGGTTCGTCGTCAGTGACGCAAAGCAGTACGGCGGATGTTGAACGGGGGCTGTTGCTGGTATTGTTTACGGATAACAAAATTGATTATGGATTAGATTGGAGGATTTGCCGTCAGCTAGTATCAGAATAACGGACACTGTTAGAACACTGTCGTCTTTCATTTTAGCTGTGTAATGTTAAGTGTGGATCTGTGAAACAAGAAAAAAGTAGCAACAAGAGTGTGTATGTGTTTGAATGTGATAATATTACAGATTTTGTACTTTTTACATGATGACATAACCGCTGTTGTAGAGGCTCTGAGCATACGCACCCGGGGTACACATGAGAGACAGGGAAGGTGGGGTGGAAACTTAGATGGGCGGGACCGTAAACACGTGGAGAGACAAGTGGGCCAATGCACCATTACGATTGCCGCATAAGAATCAGTGGCACATCAGGCAAGCACAGGCATTTCAGGGTTTCCCCTTTTTGCACGATCAAGTCTTGGTTAATGGGAGACGAACCCAATGTTAGAGGTTGAGCATTTTCTTCAGAGCCCTGTTATAACTTTGTATTTGTTTATTCCTAGCAGAGGAGTGTTTGAGAAAATATAGGAACTTTCCATAGCTATTCCGCCCGACCATAATTTTCCGCGTATTGGCAGTTTTTTCGCAACTGCTGAGGATGGCCTGTTTTCCTCATGTTCGCAAGCCATGGCTTTTGTGCTCTGGCAACAGGGGTTTCACTGAACAGGGCTGCGGAAATGGAAAGTCGCACAGTCACGCGGAAGAGCACAACTGATTTTGTGGAGCACATGCCGGGGATATGAACAAAGCCACTACAAATCCCGACTGCATTTCGTGATGCACACAGCGCCATTTGGATAGGTCAGGTGAGGGAAAAGTAATGTTTGTGCAAAGGGACGATTGGTTGTCGTTATCTGGTCAAACGTCTAATAGGTGGTAAGGCAAACAGGAAAGGGGTGAATATCGTGAGACGGAGGGCAGTAAACGGCTGAGGACGGTTACCGAGTTAATGTAAGTTGTCAGGACAAGAAAGCTGCATTGCCTCTTTGAAAGAAGGGGCTGAGACAGGCTGGAGAGGTTAAGATGCAGATAAACGTAGATTATATGGGACGGTGACCTCCGACCTATGTCCGATAACATCTTGTCACCGTATTGGCTGATACTATATCTATAATTCATCGTGCGAAATGGGGAGTAGAAGAAAGAGTCAGCGTGGATATTTAAGAATGGATGGCTGACTCAAAAGCATGCTGTTCCGAGATATGGGTGTTCGTCAGTCTGAGGCCTTCGGTGACGCTCAGGTAAGTGTTTAGGTGGCCTTAAAACTGGATTGGTTCTGTATGCACCAAACGCTAGTGGGAGATTTGTTCTACAGTTTGGTAAAAACAAAATGAAAGAAATGAGACCTTAAAGAGTATTTGGGGATTTCTTTTAGGATGGTTCGAGACCTGTAACGGCGATGGTATGGACCGGCGAAGGACAGCGTAAGTGGGTCGGTGGAGAAGGAAAGCCTATTCACCAGGATATATAGAAAATCCTGGTTAATCTTCAGTCACCGTAGCCAAGGTGGCTCACTTTTGACGGATGAACGGTGTGCCTTGTAATTTAGATTCGCAGACCAACCCGTCAGTTGCTTGGTGGGGCGTCTCTGAGCACTTTCAAAGGAACTCTTTTCCGATTTTGACATGCAGGAGTATATAAAAGTGCCCTAATCAAGGAGTGATCGAACGTGTTTTATAAACGCTGAATCTGTTATCGGATAGTTTTGCTGTGCAATAAATCAAACTTAGATTTCTCCTGGCCTTAGCAAACTGAATAACTTCGCGCTCTGAGACTCTTGGAGAGGCTGAGTAGTTGAGACCAAGGTCACGGCATGTGGGTCTACATGCGATAGGAGACACGCATAGCAAGACTGATTTTTTGGTTAGTTTCACCCATATATGGGTATTTTGCTTCTATCCTTAGAGAAGCTCACCAATCATGAAGTATACCAGTCAACCAAAGCAGACCAATGAACACAAACGTCTCTAACCGCAGCACTAACATCATTGGGATAAATAAGGTAAATTGTCCTTGTTATCGGAAAACAGAATTGCACAGCGCATGACAGTACTGATGACTGAGTTCGGTGACTCACGATCACGATGCGTGCGTTTCAAGAAAGAGTACGGTAGGATTTTGCGAACTGTGGAGCAGCAACGGAACGGGAGGCACATCAGCACGGAATTGACGCCCTACACAAGAAATCAGAAGTATGAAATGGCAACTGAAACAACAGTGGATCCGATTAGCTTGCTAAGGGATGGTATGGCGCCAGTTTGTTTGGGATCGTTAGTACAAAATATACACATGCATGTACTTGCTGGTGTATTGATAAATTTTTGCGTGAAGGATAGCATAGTATTTCCAGTATTGGTAACAAACAATCATAAAGTGGGCATGAAGATGCAAAATAACTCAAGTAATTGAAGATTTCAGACCTGTGCCCATTAAATAAAGCACGAAATCAACTGATGACGAAGAATACCGTGACGTAATGGGGCCGAAGACTAGGGTAAACAAACAAAAACAGATTAGGTTCCCTTCTCACGCACAAGAATAGCGGAATAAGCGGGTTTGATCGATACAAGGACACAAAGAACAGGGGTGTAAGAAAGCCAGCCAGGAAGAACGTGAGGCCTCGGATGAAGCTGAACCAAAGTGGTCCCTCAGTGGTGAAGTATGGTAGTAAACGAATAAGGTTGACCATTAAAATATGTCTGGTGGTGCCATGATTAGAACCGCTTTGATGCGAATCATTGGATGAAGCGCGCTAAACCATTCGGCCACTACCACCAGTTAGATGTTGGAATTAAAGTAGAAAGAAATTGAGACAAAAATGAACAAATGGGTAAATAATCAAACAAGGTGGACAAGTTGACCAAATAGACATAATTGAAGAGCGCGTCGAAATGAACGTTGTAAAGACCGTAGTAAAGAGTATGAAGATGGAGAGTTAAAAGAAAAGCTTAACAATTATTGTAGTTACTTCAGATAGGACCGACTAAACCCAGTCATCGCTTTGCTGAGATTGTGCTTATGAGTACTGCTAAGGTATTGTACATTTTCCTTGCACGGTGGTTTGAGCGACGGGAGAATGAGATGAAAGCCAACTGAACGAAAAGTATTACAGAATCGGGAACAACAAGGAAGTGGGTGAGATGACTGGCTCGTTTGGCAGAAAGATGATGACCTTGACGTGGCGCGTGTAAACCGATTTCAGATAGCCAGCGTACATGAGTAATTGTCCAATTGTATATTTGTGTACGTGGGTGAGGCGAACTTGATCAAGCATGTAAGTGATACTCACATGACGATCCAAGCATGATGCCGTGCATAAACACAAACACGGTTGTCCGTTAACACAGACATGGGGCCGAAACAGAGACGAAAATGCGCGACAACAGTGGCGTATTGCAGCTCAAACAAGATTGTATTCTTTTAAATTTAACTGTACCATGGTGTCCTTAACAGCCGCGAAAACAGACAGGATATTTTCAGTGTCTGTGGCACAAGTGAAATGCGAGTAGATAATCTTTTCTGGATCCGGATTCAACTCAACAAACATTTTGAGGATGAAGTCTCGAGCTGCTTCAGCATCGCGCTGGGGGCTGTCATATTCGGGGAAGTAATCCACCGGATGTGAATACAGAATTTTCTCCTCGAGCAAATCTTTTTTATTCAACAACAGGATTACCAACGATTCTTGGAAGCACGGATAGCTGATGATAGTAGGGTACAAAGATTTGCTCTCTTCCATTCGATTCTCATTATCGGATTCCACAAGGACTTGATTGTATTCCGAAAGGGCATCGAGGAACATAATAGAAGTAACAGTTTCAAAGCAGTGAATCCACTTTCGACGTTCTGTCCGCTTACCTCCGACATCCACCATGCGGAAAATAATCGAATCCAGATCGAAAGGATATTCCACAATCCCGGTCGTTGGAATGCGGACACGGAGGATATCTTGCAATGTTGGGGCATAGTCCGGTTGTGAAATCCGATCCAAGTTGTCAATTTAATACTTGGCTGAATCCGTGACCTGGTACTCGCGACGACGATCATAGCACTTTAATCCCGGGATCGTCCCACAAAGAGCGGATGGCGATCACGTGTTGAGAATCCATCAAGGATACACACTCATAGTCAATTTCGCGGATGGCTTCTGCGTAAGCTTGATTTGCCGGATTTTCGTAGGATTTCTTCAAACTCTCCAGGGCTCAGATCAAGGTGAACATAGCCATGTATATATTCTGGTAAACAATTTTGATGAACGTTCGCCTTTCCTCATCGGAATAGTCCGCACCTTAAATAATTCGCATTTGTTTGATAAAAGTACTTTTTCCTGATTCACCGGTACCAAGCAACAGAAGTTTCAACTCTCGCCTGTCATCCATCTTGTCTCTTTTCAACTGCTTTTCGATCTCCTTATTTATTCTATTTTGCTCCTTGTATTCCTCACTCCTACAGCAAAACATTTCGGCAGATATTAGCAAAAAATCCCTGTGATAACGAATCACATGAAGGACGCCATTCGCGGTTCAAAATGAAGAAACAGAAAGGGAACACCGTGAGAAATTGAATTTAGTGCATCATTGATGTATATAAGTAGTAGCAAGGGACCAAGCACACTACCCTGCATGACACCACTATTGACAGTTATGGGAATGGAGGTAATGCTATCAGTGGAAACCACCTGTGACTTTTGGGCTAGGTAAGACGAAAGCCAGGGTGGAATATGATCGGTAAGCTTACTTCGGGTAAAAGGTGCGAGTGAAAGAGGCGGTCAAAGGTCTTAGATATATAAAGGTAGTTGACTGCGTAGGCGATACTCCGATTTGCTAGATTGACTGGGAGGTTAAGGAAGCCAAATTGACAGGTGCAGCAAGAAGGGGATTGGAGAAACCCATGCTGTTTTGGGGCTAAGGAGTCTGGAGGCTAAGGTTGTTCACGACGGATCGTTTTGTCACCTGTTCCATAACCCTGGAGATAACGTGCGTATGGTTAATGGCGCGGGTATTGGACAAATCCTACAAAGACAATTTTTTATGGTTGCGGGTTATTACAGTGCTTCCAGCTGACCGGAACTACATCAGAGTTGATTGAAAGTGTAAAGATGGTGAGCAGTAGCAAGGGCCACAATCAACGACAGCTTTTGAAGGGGTCATCAGGGCCTTGGTGAAACCTTGCTTTGAAATTGGCTAAATGCCGTGCAACGATCATAATGCCAAATGACGCAGTAGGAAAGGCGAGGTTATTCCTATTCTCTAGTGGGGGTGGGTTACTGACTGAAAGAGGCGAAATATTGATTGGACGCCTCGGCTGTCTTTTGGGGTTGTCGGGTACCCAATATCCGGAAAAACTAGGAAATTCACAGAATGCTTGCTATGATAGTGTCTCACTTTTTATGGTTTTGAAAGTAACATGGAATGACTTTTATGCCTCAGCGCGACAGCTTCTTTTATCTCGAAGGAGAGATTCTTTCGGGCTGGAGATAGTGCTAGACAGAATGTGCAAAAGAAAGCACTTGGAAAAGTCGTGCCAAATGAAAGTGCCATTGCAACAAAGCACGCTTGGCTTTTAAAGAGACAAATTATGAGGTCTTGTTTCTGTTTATTCGTTCGTCAGTGGTCAGTTTTGAGATGCAGCTGGCCATATTTTGATAAAACTCATGTTCGCCTCATGTTAGACAGTCACTAGAAAAAGGCCTCTGCAGTCAAGTTGGCATATTGGAGAGGAAAGTGCTGACATTTAAGATGGGGTGGGTGAATTATGTCAATAGGACAGTTTGGGAGGGGAGCATGGGCATGGATTATACCGTGAACTACCCTGGGGTCGCCCCCTGGGAAATTATTTCCGATGTAAACCAAGGTGTGGTGATTAGTATGTGTAAAGGTGCGACCTAATGAAGCATTACTTCTGGTGGGTGACTTTACGTGCTGTACCCTATCCCAGTGATGTAGGTGAGATACAAAAGACGTTAGGCTTGGTTTGGCCGTATTGGCAGACCAGGTTACACCAGGGGATTGGGGTTTCCGGAAATGATTTTCGATGTTGATTGTAGGGAAGCAAAGTGGTCTATGATTCCGCCAAAAGAGGAAGCCCAATTTCAGTACGATACGGAAGGCGATAAATACAATCGGTATGGATGACAGGATGGCAACTTGATGGGGATCCACACCGATTCTTAGATCAGTTCGAGGGTAATATACGTTGGAACGGGGACTGATAGGCCCTGGCGTACGTAGACAAGACGACTGCCCCCAGGGCGGTCGTTTCTGGTACCTCTAAAAAATTTGGTGTCACGCAAGAGAAGTCACACTCCTAGGTGTGTCCTCGTTAAGCCAGGACTAACTGATGAATTTAATATCCCGAATGGAGTCCGCAGTAAAACTTTTTGGGTGGCTTGATTTACTTAGGGTAGAGCGACGGTTAATTTGCGCAAGGGAGAGGGCCACGTTGCCAACGAGACCGTGCAAAGATAGAGAGGTGGCGCGTGCCGAGTCAGGCAAAACAGAAATGAGGGGTGAAGAGATGGCATTAGGTCCACTTTGGTGGTCATTGAATGAGACGCAGCAGAAGAAGCGACGAAGATCAAGGGCAAACAAGGGTTTTTGTTTTGGTAGTTTTGGGTTAACCCGAAGTCCTGGAGGGACAAATGTGGATCGATGCAGAAGGAGAGTGGGTCTGAGTAGGAATAATTAAATGGCGGTGGTGGTCCAGGAGGGAGGAGGAAATGGATATTTTCGGGCCGTGAGGGTATGGGCGAAAAAGAGAGTAGCTGGAGGAGATACGGTCCTCGTTTTCGGGCCGGAGTGCTGGCGGGCGGAGGTTGGTGATAGTACCAATATGACAGTGGAGGTATGCTTAATGCGGGCCACAGACAGCTGTTTTCGGCAGTCTGACGCGAAAGCGAAGGCCTTTGGCAGGAGACGGCTGGTGCATTGTTAGATTCTTTAAATCTGCGATGCTAGTCTGTGGTTTTATTCCGGCTTGAAAGTTCTCTAGATGGTAACCTTTCGGTCCCCGTGAAACGGGAGGCGGTCAGTGGAAAGTCAGTGCAGTTTGAACTAGGCAATTTAGGCAGTGGGGTGGTGAGGCTAACAAAGAGATAAAATAAGGCTGGGTCAGAGTAATTTAGTCCTTGGGCTTATAGCACCGGCGTTTTTCCATCGGGGTGGTGTGTTGCTTGTTGAGTGTATAAGTGCAGGTTAACCATTGTTGGCTAGTGCTTTAAGTGTCTAGATTGGACAGGGCGAGCTTCGATTGATGCTGGACATTTTAGGTTTGCGAGGAGAAGAGATGCCTTTGTGGCCTACTGACAAAGTAGTAGGAGAGATTTTTATATGCAGGCGTTTTCAGGAGGGTCGTGGTAGAGGTGTTGATGAGCTGTCTAATGCGCCACTTGCCTGGCTCTGGTGGGGCCACAAAGACCGGTATGGATCTAAGCGCTTTGCCAGGCCGGGTAACTTTGTGGAGTTTCTCTTCGGTGCTTTTGGGTTCTCACTTGCATGCATAATGTGGGCCTTTCTTTGAATATCGGTTGTGTTTGGGGTAATTTTGATGGACTTGAACGGGCTAGATGAGGCTTCCGTAGCTTTCTTCTTCAAAATCTGCTTTACCGCAGCGGGGCCAAGAAACTAAAACAGAACTGGACCTGTTCTGTTCAACATTCGTCTGTTTAGCCTTAAACATTGGCAGGTATTGTCCTGTCATATTGCATGCTCAGGGGACAGCATGTTTAAACGAGCTTAATAAATGCAGCCAAGAATATTAAAACCACGGCATTGCACGACTCTTGGTTTCGCCGCTTGGTTTCTGGAGCTATTGAACGGATACCCAACAGACACTATCGAGCTGTTCGCGTATTGGGTTTTCGGGCCTCTTGGTTAGGTAGGTGAAAGGAAGCAGCTTTGTGGTCACCGATTCCCTCAGTGAAATATTCTTCCTTGTCTCCTGAATCGGTTGCTCTAAGTTTCACACTTTATTATTAGTTTGTGACATTAATAGTCCGCACTAGAGGCCGGCGAGTGAATTGTGAGGGTGTGGACATGGGGCGTCTGGCAGCTATGATCTCGGTACATTTAGGACTAGCGATCGCCATTTCGATAAAGTGGGATGGTGTGCGCAGCTGTATAGATGTTTGATATTCGAGGCCCCTGGGTTTGCCGAATGTTGTGTCAAATTGTAGACAGGAAACTATGAGGAATCGTCGATCGATTAAATGAAGCGGAGCCTGAACTGGAATTGTAACAATAATGGTATAGTGGCGGTCAAAGGTTAATAGAAATACAGTCCAATAGGAACAAAAACACTGAAAATATATGTAGGGAAGATGTCTATCTGCGGCACAAAAGGTTTTCAAGCAGTAGTTAATTAATAAGAACCGGAAAACCAAGCTATTTCCGACGGCCGTCAAGAAGGATGGTCGGCAACTGCGGAAGCGTGGCGATACAGCAGAACTATCGAACAGTCTAAGTGTCGCGTTGATTTTCGACGACATGGAGGAGTCGATAAGTGACTGGACCGTGAACTGGATGCAGTTAATTGTGAATATATATGGATCGATTGATAGCGCTGATAGTGTGCAATATACTAGTGATTACTGGAAAGCCGCGGCGAAGCTGAGTGCCACAATTAAATCTTAGACAGAAAATCAGCAGAATCGCTATGCTGGGATCTGGCCCAAGTTAGGTGTCCGGAAAAATTTGGTAAATTTTTCTGACTACGAACAAGCTCCTAATGTTATAGCTACCACAAAAATACCCAAGTTGAATAAAAAATACAATTGGAAGACAAACCGTTGCAAGGGTTCTTGTAACGCAGGCGACCGGCACGTTTATTTCTTAGGATGCCCGAGACACATTCGGTATGCATGATTATGGTGTGCAAACACCCAAGTGACAAGAACGTTGGAGTCCAATGAATGGGAAACTGAGCACAGAAAAATAATAACGGTAAATGGAGTGACATAAGCTCTATCGCAATTTGCTTGCCAAATTAAATTCAAACCAGGCTGACCGATTTTTGGTGTATCTGGTAGACGCTATGCCGTTAAAGAGCGCCAATACTGTTGGCTCAAACTGGGAAAGGATAAAAGGTAGGATAGAAGAAGCAATCCAGCCGGTTTAACAGCATTGAAGGGGTAAGGTCAGATCAAAGGGTAAAATTGACGAGGAGCGAAAGGTAAAAGAGGGACAAGCAAGTGAAAGTGCAGGAGACGAATGTTTTCGAAGTCCGCTGGGTTGGCGTCATGTAAGAGCGGATCACCGGTTAAAATTAAACTGTTTTGTATCAGTCAAACCCCCATCCGGAAACTTCCTGCAACGGATTTGGACACCCAGATCAAAGTGCCACGTAATGCAAGTCTCCCGGTGTAAAATACAATTAAGTCTATCTTGTGATATTGAATCGGAATGTCACCTCGGCTAGAAAACTCAAGCTGCGTAAACATTTTTACAAATGTCATTAATTTTTGGCTTTGTACATTCAGCCACTTTTGCATCTTTCACTCAAATGTACTATCACAAAAACAATAAGGGCACGAGTGATCTTTGAGATGAGTCGCTGGATCTGAACATGACTGAGCGCTGACATGAACTCGAGCTTATTACCAACGTCGTTCAACCGGATGTTTATGTAAAGGCGTGCTGAACCTCATTCGTTTGGTAAAAATTTTGATGTTGGGTGTAATGTCACAACATATCTGCCGTTCGTCTACGTAACAGTACGGTAAAACTGGGTATTCCTGCTCGCCAAATATCCAGTAAATCCAATGAGATCAGCTGAAGTAGCGCGATGGTTTTCATGAACCTTCAACTGTCTGCAAAATTCAGGATAAGAACTGAATGGCGTTTCATTAGGTTGATATTATGTAGAAACTACTGGTTTTGCTTTATTACAAATGCCGAGGAAACTTCTTACCCGAAAGGGACCCAAAAATTAATTCTCACAAAATGGTTAGGAGAATTTGGGGCTCCTTTCACCTATATTTTGTGGGCCTCGGGAAATTGATTGCCTTGATGACAACCAAAAGTGAAAAAACCATTTGACTAAGCGTGGTATTAACCCAAGGCTATTGTAGGTACCGTAGAATTTTTCGAAAATCCCCACATTTCTTTTGATTGCCCCCTGCAGCTTGTGGTTTCCAATGTGACCACTGCCCACTAAAGCGCGCTCAGAGGTTGTTGGGCATGACTTAACCGCCGAATTCCGTGACCCTGCAAGAGGTAAATGATCATCGTAAAGAAATGCCGAAGCTGATTAAGCGAAAATTGCTTCCTCGAAAACTAGAAAGACCGTCTGTGGAAAAGAAAGCATTGTGGAAATAATCTTATCAAGATTCCGACCAGCTAAGGTGTAATATTCGTGGTAATAAATGTTCATGTACAAGCCGAGATTCGTTACGCTAGGCAGAAAATGGCCTGAGAAAATAACATAAGAACTTAATGAAACGGAGTCATTGCTGACAACCCTGGTTTCGGATTATTGTTTGTCACCCGTAGACTTGTGTGTTCCTTTACATTTTTTATCGAATTCTGAAGCTTGTACAAGGATACCAGACGTTGCCTCTTAAGAGTTGGTTGATGGAACACACCGTTTATTTAGTGGTGTTTCTTTCGCGTACTGCTAAGCCAGTGAAATGTCTGATGCTTTGATTGTACTCATTACATCTACTGTTTCGCACCAAGCAGCGCTTCCTACGGGCACTTACTCGTTTCGCGCTTTCACAAGATTTGAATAATGATATCCTTCTCTAGCTGCAGTATACACATACAAGAAAATAGATCGTATCTATGTAAATTTATTAATTTAATCACCTTTTCAGCTTCGGATACTGGCACGGTCATCGTGATGTCGCATCAGACGATCAATCAAGACCAAAGAATTTGATAGTAAATATATTCAACGACATAATCTTTCCACCCCTTGTCTATCTTTAAGTGTGTTTTGCTCCCCTTATGCACATTTTGGAATTTTGAATTGTTGGGTTGAACTCGCGGCTGGTTGGTACACTTTTTTCCGTTGGTCCCCAGCTTCGGTCAAAACATTTGTTTTCGTTTCTGTGGGGCTGTTGCGTTTGCAGCTAACCTGAGGCGAATCACCATCAAGAAAGCATTGCTTACAGAATGTAGTATCATAAGTACTTTATCTATCACAACACAAGAAATTGTTTCTTATCCCAAATGCTCTTCAATTTTGGGGAGCGGCTTCTCAGAGCGTACGGAAAGGGCTGGCTTTCTTGCGCGCTCCGGCCTCCAGTTCAGTTAGTACATCACTTAAAGTCTAAAATCGGGGGCATAAATGTCACAGGTTTTCCTCCTTGAATAATTGGGCTGAAGGAAGGCAATAAGAGAGTGAAGAAGTGCATGTCTACTGATAATGTAAGGGACAATGTTGACCAGAATAA
This sequence comes from Fasciolopsis buskii, assembly GCA_008360955.1. Lineage (NCBI taxonomy): Eukaryota > Metazoa > Platyhelminthes > Trematoda > Plagiorchiida > Fasciolidae > Fasciolopsis > Fasciolopsis buskii. The sequence goes on along the minus strand of LUCM01009888.1, from coordinate 204,677 downwards.
TTTAAGCCACAGGAGAGTTGAGCCAAGTCCGCTTGTGACATGATCTATTTCACTTTGTCAGTTTTAGCAATCAAGCTACACCTCAACCATCGGGCTTAGTAGTGCACGTGAGTTCGTTTGAGATGGAATAGTCCAGGATACTGAGTGATAACCATCGACGATACCTGCGAAGGTGTCATCCATCAAGCAGGGTTACTGCCGGAAGCTATTTTCTCATGGCCCAAGTAGACACAGAGAACTTGTGGCTGGCTTTCGTGGGCTTGAATAGCGTAAATGTGGCTGATCACACGAGTTATACTTTCAGGAATCAGAGATTTGGTGCGCTTACTTTTCGTCATCCTTTCTTCTAAAGTTTTTTGGGCGTTGATTCAGCAACAACTGGTTTCGGCCTTTCCTCATACTTTCCCCAAGACAGCTGGCTAAGTCACATAGGACAGACGCGGTGCCATATGCGAGTGGACTGACACTCCTACATTGGTTAAAGGTGTTACATATGCTACTGTTCTTGAACTTCATCAGTGCTGCAGAGGCGAGGTGGAAATGCTTCCTTCGTCTCGGTCCTGCCGCCCATTACCGCCCCTTGCTCGCTTCCTACACTAATCCATCACGATGCTTCACTAGCCTACCCAAAATCGTCATTTGCCTCTTTTCAGTTCCGCATTATTGGTGCAATTCCCACGTGCGTAGTGGCTACAATTCAATCTTTCTAGTCATTTATCCCCACATATTTCTGGGATTCACTCTAATATCAACATTATTTTTAATGCTTCGGCTGCCAGATTTCAAATTCTGCATATTTATTGTGCTTCCTATCTTTACCAGTCTCTCTGCATAAATCCTTTAATTCCATTAGTGTTAACCTGTCAAGTGGCTGTAAGTGCATTGTATCGGTTTCCGGATGCGATTGTGTTTCTAAACGAAACTATGCGTATCTTTGAACGAATAATATATCGAGGATAGTCTCAAGTGAAGAGGATTCATGATTTGATGTCTGAGGTTTTGGTTTGAAAAAGATGCAATTAGTTTTCCTGCGGTCGCTGCCGGAAAGATGATCAAGCGTCTTAACGGTTGTTAGAAAGAATAAGAATAAACACTAAGTTAGGAAATTATTCTTCAGATATGGTGGTGTCCTCTGTGGGTAGAGATGAGATTCAGCAAGTGATCCGGAGTAGTAAGAGCGTTTCAGCTCATTTTATGAGCATTTAACTCATCAGTTACCAGTTTAGAACTAAAAAACTTTTGGGCCAGGTGTTAAAAAGTCTTGATACTGGGTAAGAGCCTGGAGACAGTCGTGCTGGAAGACCGATAATTTCGCCCCAAGAAACGGGGTGATTTGGACAGGTGGAGAACTAACCAAATGAAGTGAGAGGCAGATACATGAACTGAATTTTTGCACAGGTTTGATGAGCACGCTCATCTCACATACAAAACAGCCTCCACCGACGCTAGTCTTCTAGTTTTTCTATAGTGCCATGTTTATCACGTTTAAAACTTTTACTGGGTAAGACAGCCGCTGCTGAAAACGACCAGCACCATATGATCATCGTTGGTGTCGCGCGGGAATTGAGTTTAGGCCAAACAGAGCGACGATCCCGGTTATGTGAGCCTATTGACGGGTTAACTAGGGTCAACTTAGTTAGCGGTATACCAAACATTTCAGTAGATGGAGTCCGACCTACCAGTCCTTGAGGATCATGATGTATTTGAAAATATCATGCAAGAAACAAGCCAAAAGCTAGAAAGGGAGGGAATTTTGGGCTGGATACCAGCTGTGGCTTGCCGTAAACGCCGATGCAGTGGCCGAAGAGTGGTATAACGACTAGAAGGGCAACATTGCTCTAGTAGTTTCGGCTGCAGTTTTGGGAGTGGCTTGAGGACAACGGTGACATCACTTCTTGAAGTAAATTGAAGGGAGATTCTTGCCCTGGGGCAAACACAAAACCGATACGCAAAATAATCGTTTAAAAGGTCTTAGACAACCTCCTGTCTTGGTAACGTGGGTAACTGTAGGAGGTGAAGATTTCTCGGGTGAAAGCCAGCCAGCTCTGTTTTACTGATCTCCTGAAAATTTGAGGCCAAGAGTAGGGGAGTTAGGATGTTTCAACGAATAAATGCCAGTGAACTTTGGACCTATTGGTTCGCGATTATGCGCGTGTAGGCGTTTTAATGACCAAAATCGCCGACCAACTCCGATTTACGGAGTGTGATTCTGCAATTAGACAGCGTGCCGTTTGGTAGCTAATACGAAAACCTTTTGTAGGCTATTCAGTGTTTGAGACCAACACGAGGGACGGGCAACCAACTCTGTCGAGCCGCCAGAAGAAACAGAAATGGGAGCAGAGGGAGGGAAGTCTTGGAATGGTAGATGTATTAAGTCGTCCGAAGTTTCTTGCTTAAGGAATCACCAAAAGTCTTACAGTGGACTGTGCTCACTAGTCAACATTGGGGAAACATGATAGAGCCAGATAACACGATGTCAGGTATGTGGGGTAACGAGAACAGAGGTAGGTTTTTTTTCCTTCTGCAATAAACGTCGTAAAGGGCGTGTCAGTGCAGATCATTCGAGACCAACGTGAGTCGGTGGAGTTAAAATCCGGTGTGCGCGGCCCCTGCGGGTGAGAATCGTATATGATAGGGCTGGATAGTTTAGGTGTACTTTGCTACAGAATGTTGCATAAATGGGCTAGCTAGACACCTGTAACAGCGGTGAGAGCTGGGTTTTATTACATCTGATATAGAACAAAGCAGCAGATTTTGCTACAATCTGAAACACGCTTGGGTGATCATATCGTGGCCAAACTAGGGATACTCTGCAGACAAATTTGTGGAGAGGTCCTTTTAGTAATTCAGTGCATATATGGATTATTTTAATGCATTTCATGAATCAATAATGGACCCGTGACGGCGTGTTTACTGACTGGGTATTAGGGTTGACTTAATTCCAAGACAAATACCAGGGCACAATGCTTTCAGACACAAAATGAATTAGCTCAACAACTGGGGAGACAGTACTGTTGGTATAAGGATCGATATTACACTTCTATTCTTTGAGACACCAGCGTTATATACCCTCAAATTTACTATTGTTATTTGACTATCACCCGCTACTACCTAGTGTCTATCATTATTGCGGGTGTTCATAAAGTCCTATTTAGCCTGTTGAAGCACTTTTTCCATGAACTTATCTCTTGTATTTTTATTTCGTCATTGATTCTCAGCTTCAAACCCCGCGAATGCGTCATATAGCAGAATTCCGTTCCGCCAGTTTATTTCTTTTTAGATTGACTCATCCCGTCTTATCCAAACAGCCGCGAAAATCGTCGTCACTAAACCACCCGTGCAATGCCGCACCTCACTTAACGATCATCCCTTAATTGGTTAATATAGGTGATACTTTCATCTGCGTGCACACGTCACCGACGCACACCCCGGTGCAACCTCCGTACCCGTGTGTCTGCTTGCGACCAAATTCCTTTGATTCGACTCACGTCACCATGACGTCCACTGCCATGCCGCGTCGACCGAAGATGCAGGTGAGAACGCAGAAATTAGCTCACTTCCAAGCAGTTTTGAAAATCGTTTGCTATAGGTAGAACCACGACGGAAGAAGAAATGCCAAAGTCACCAGCCAGTCATCTCGCTTTAAAAGAAAAAAGAAAATCGGCGCGCCAAACTAGCTCATTAATACTAATCACAGATGTAAAAATAAATTGGTTTCCATTAGCGACCTGTGACCGACACCGTTTACGAGTAATTCCCATCAAACTGCCAAAGAACCCCTCAGGTTGGACGTCGCCTTGGCAAACTAGGTGATTCTGTTGAGTATTCCCTTGTCCATACCACATAAACCGGTCGACTCCATCTATTTTCGACATTATTCTACCCCGGCCCCTGATCACACCGACAAGCACATTCTTCTTCCATCCCAAAATCTTACGGTAGAAGTCCCTCATGGCCTCTGCTGAGGGCAAAACCCACCACAGAATGCACGCCGTAGATTTATTATTTTCACGAATAAAACATTAAGAATGATCGGTCTAATTTACTTCTGCCAGCTGGTTCCTAAAAATTCGTCTCCGCTAACCTCTCTTTTATGTCTATTTCAGGTTCGTGCTCTGAGCGATAAGATAAGAGCGCCCTGATCGCAGCTGTAACGTAGGCAGAAGTTCTTACTCCAGCAGATCCGTGGCACCCGATTAACTGGCGGTCATCTCAAATAAAACCGAGTTTTTGTTGCGAGTGATATAATGACTGTAAACCTTGCTTTGAGAAAGACTGTTCTCGTTAGTCGAACCGTTGGAGCATTACATCTACCAGCAACGCTGTGTTATTAAAATTATATCATTCATAATAAAACCACTGAATGGTGCATCGACTTTCTGAAACACTCCTTACGTTACTTGGTCCTAATAAAACTTCTCTAGACCAAATCCATCAAATTAATGGATGTCGACATGGAGGAATCTTATTATGACCATCGCGTCACTTGCAGCGATGCCCTAACCCTAACCGCATGGTACGACACACAACCCTCTATGCCGTGTCCCTCCGTTTTGTTGCCTTTCTTGATATCCTAACTGGGCACACCGTCTTATTATCACAGTTAAGGAGAATTCCAAGGAGACTAGGACCCTATAGGACTCATTGTTCTACATAAAACGTCATAGCTTTTCTGATCTGAATTTAATATTCTAATCTCCTGCATCCAACAAAAAAGAATATCATCTTATCAATCGCCTTTGGACGGATGTGATCACAGGCACAGCCTCGCACTATTGAGTTTTAGGGTTGACACAACTTAATGCCTTATTTTCCTTGTTTCATATTGGTCAGCTCCCGATTTAACTGTTATGTTTACCATAAACCTCAAGGGAATACCTCCCGACCTCCATGATTCTCTCGTTTTTACTCCAAATGCAAGCGTACACAGTGCGGTCGCACCGGGAGTCCACCACTTATATTGTAACCGAAGTAGTCTATTTTTCTTTGTAATTCCAAGACGAATTGGTTCAACAACGGCGTACACTAATTCTTACCGAGGAAACGTGATCTACCTTATGGAACGACGAAATGAATCCACATGAAAGGCTGCTGGTATATTACGGTCCCCGTTGCAAGTCTGTGAGTAATCAGAGGCCACCCAATGTGACCCCAAAGCCAAAGTGTTAATGGCAGACAAATCTTACCGACCGCACAGACCGGCCGTCATGTTTGCTTGATCTCGGTTACCATGCCAATAATATTATTACCGAATATCTAAGAAAGCAACCACGTGGCAGCTTTGTCGCACAAAAGTCCTCGTAATGTCGCCAATCGCCCTTCGAAACTGTTTTTCTTCCTGTAACTGCCAGTAATTGAGGCGACCAATAAAAAGAAGCGAAAATATCTAACCTTATTTCACACCTGCTTACTGGCGTTGTATATATTATTTGGCGCATTGCACAAAACCTCATTTTCCTCCCTGAATATACATGATGATATCTGCCTCCAAGTCCCCAAATAAAAGTGTGCCACGATCCTCCATCACTGATACCCACTTTCTCCACCTCCGAGCGGTCTTTGCTAATTTAACTGGCTTCAGAAACAACCATGCACCGTGCAACTCTCCATTTTCATCTTCATTTTCATGATACTTATCCAATGTTCTCCTCCGTTTTTTTCCTGCAATCGTCCTGGACAAGCCAACAATTTTTCACACGTGACCAGTAAATATCGTTGAATTTCTTAGTCACAGATGAGGTGAATCATTAAATTCCAAATATTTTTGCCACATTGATATTTTCCGCTTCCACCAACCGAAATTTACACGTCAGGTAGACATTTTTGGCGTATCTAAATGCTTTGCGTTGAATACCATGAAAGCTAACATCCCGGAAACCACGTCTAATGCACACTAGCCTGTCTTCATGCCTTCATCTTTGACTCATGTTTTTCGATGCCTTGTGCAATGCCACTGCAACGCAATCTCTTGTAGTCTTCGAGAAATATATCATTGACATAACTGTCATTGCCTCCGAATAAACAGCAAGATGGCAACGGATATATAAATATTGATTGTGTGCACAAGTTTACAAGCGTACTTATATTAGTGTATATATTTATGGTGGCAATTTTAAATATATGTTTATCACATCCAACAAATTTCGTATGTATTTGACTCTAATTGCCCCATCCAGTAGTGCACATGCATTGACTTCATGGTGCACTGTTTCGCGTAGTAATAAGTTCCTAAAAATTGTCATTTTACATGTAAACATATCCACCGCCGTTTACATGATCACAAGCCTGAATATACGTATGCAGACTTGGATATATCTGGAAATGTACATTTTGGGCAGCAATTCCACGAAAGTGTATCGTGAGATACAAAATGCGAAAATCTAACCACGCCATGTTTTTTATAACAGTCAGTATTTCTTGGCCAAGCAGCGGATCTTTCACACGTACGATGTCATGGAGACGACTTGTCAAACTAAAATTACGGCGAACACTGATGATATCCCTCACCATTCTTGAGCAAATCTATGAACATCCCTATTGCCATCCGAAACTTCTGGTAAACGCATGGTTTGCCTTTCCTGTTCATGTGCAAGCTTATTGGTGGGCACATAACAATGCTCACGAAGAGGGTGGAATGGATGGTTGTGTTAAAGATGACGTTCGACCAGTTCGTATGATATACTATCAACATGGACAATGTTAAACCACGGGGCACCAGATTTTTTGGGAATAATTCTTTACTCGCGACCAGGCTGACTTCTATCCCACTTGTGAACACAGAACTAGTCAACTTGGAGAGAGGGTGAGCCAAGATGTTTTCGGATCCAAGTCTCCCAGATGACACTGCAATATTTACGAAAACATCGGCGTCAGATTTTGGGAAGCCCAGAAATGGCATTCAAACCCCGAAAAGCCATTTTTAGAAAGTTGAACTTCCAGGGACAGGCAAGGGGGCCACAAACAACCAGAGCATAGGTGCTCGCATGACCGGCGCAACTATGGTAGCCTCCGTTTATCAAACTGCACGTTTCCCAGTAGAAAGTAAAACAAACTCATTTGGAAGGAATATTCCATAACCATTTGCCAGTTACGGATAAACCTCAACTTGAAGTACTTCCACAACCAAATGCCCAGAAAATACCGTGTCACAGAAACATGGGCACTCGATTGACCCTCTCAACCGCTAGTAACAACTGCCAACTGAACTGAACTGAAGCAACATGGTGACCCGACCAGCCATAGTTAACGGCGGTCGTTTCGGATGCATTAGTTCATTCCGCGCTCCATGTGAGGATGGCGGACAAAAAACCGAATGAGTGGGTGCAGCTGTTACTGTTGAGATTCGATTCACAAGTGAGCTTTTCGGAATGCTGAGAAAAGCATTACCGATTTTGTTTCTGGATACAAAGGTGTTAGTCCGTGTTCCTATATGCATAGTTATTTGTTTACAACTGCTTGAATTCAACCTTCAAACTGCTTGGTAGACGCTTATCCAAATGGAGTTTATTACTTTCCCCCTTCTTCGAGTTCTTTTGCGAAATGAGTAATTCCCATGATTTTAAAGCATTCGTGCATATACTGAGTGACCCAAATAATCTTGGTTTTATGTTTAATGCACCTCTTCGAGGTAGATAAAGTCGCTTCAATTAAAACACGGGACCTTTACATTCGCGAGCCTGCCGGGAAGCTGCATGTGTAGTTTTCATTGTATTGTGTACACACAATACGGCACGCTTTTATAATAACTTACCGTTTGTTCTTTGCTCCATCTGTATAATAATTTCGTTGTATTTATTTCATTTGTGATTATCGTGCACATAGGATATTCTGGCACTTAACCAGACTAGCGTCTACATTATTGTCGTTGTGTCGATGCTTGTGGGTTTAAGCATTTCCCCTAACTGTATTTTCCTACAGTTTCGTTGGTTGTTTTGATCTCCACAGCCTTTTATCAACTAATGGGTTGGAACTCAGAGTTTGCCTTGCTAAATGACAACAAACAGGCAATACGGAAACTCTCGTTATTGAGATATCTACATAGATTGGCGATTGGGGTATCCAGCTACGATATGTGCTTTGCACCTTCGAAATGCAGTTTACTTTTTCAAGACCGGCAAGGGCCTGTGCCAGCACTCGTTCTTTGTGCTGATCGGTTAGAGGTAGTCGATATCTTTCAAGTACTCCGGGAGTCTGATCACACCTGACGGTGTTGGGGAGGTGATTCCATTACGAATATGAAAAGCCGGAGTAGCTTTCGCAAACGTGCGACACTTGTGGCGCCGCCATGACATCTGGCTTTCCTTCAAGGGAAAGTTGTAAAATGCCACAGTTGGTAGTGTTCTGTTTCGCAGTTGCGAGACTTGGCCTATCTGCTTTGATGATGCCCAGCGACTTTCTGTTTTCGACCACCGATTTCTCCGAAGCATTGCTCGTGCCTGGTGGGAACATCGGGTGAGCAATGCCGAGGTGCGTCGTCGTGTGTTTGGCGCAGACAATCGTCCTCTGATTGAGATAATTGCTTTACACCACCTTCGGTGGCTTGGACACGTATAGCTTATGACTGTCCGTCGTCTAGCTTTCCGTATGAAGAATTCGGCTTCGGCTTTGTCCTCGGTTGGTGTTTCCCGCCTTCTTGGTTGGTGTCCAAGAGATGAGGATTGTTGTTGTTTGAAGATGCTCATAGATATGGCTCAGAACTGAATTCAGTGGCGTGAATACTGTGTGGTCTGTCTGTAGAGCTCGTCCCTGTTAAAAGTAATCCGAAAACAATCACAAAACCACAAGATGTGTATGGTAGATGCGCAAAAAACAATGGGGCTGTTATGGCTTATTATTATTTACCCCCTTATTTATCCACTTTCTGTAAGGTTCCTGCAGATTTTTTTTGACTTATTATTTTGCAGTTGGACTTGTACTGTTCCTGTTCAACTTTTTATCTTCTGAGTAGATGGTTTTGTGCAGATCAGTTTTGTTCAAAGTTAGTGGTTGTAAAGCTGAACTGGCGGATGACTTTGAAATCCACCTTAGGCGCTCGCTCTGCAGAAACGATCGTTGTCATATCTGAGCTAAACACAGTTTTACCCACGTGAAAGCTTGTTTGTGGCTTTTAATGAAACCACACATTTTTGCAGCAAAATTCACGCAACAAGAAAGTGTGTGATTATATTTTGTAGACGTATCTTATAAAAGATTCGGTTAACAAAGTTACCACCATTCATGAATGTTGGATAATGGAAAGTTTGTGCGGTTTTGTTCAGAATCTGAATGGCTGCCTCTTCAAAGTAACGTGTTTCTAAAGGATTTCATATCCAGGACTGACCGTTTACCGAGGGATTCTACGTCCTAGAATAATAGTGGACTAGAAAAATGCAGCAATAAGTCATGAAAAGATAGTCGTTGATCAGATTGAATAACCCTGAATGAAATAAAACAAAGTGGATGAAGGTTTTAGAGTCCCAGCTGATTTCGGAGTGTATTCACGAACTGATGGGCCATGTGTTAGGTTCGGTGCAAAATATTTCACTATCAGAACACGCTAGTGTCCGTTTAGAGAACTTTTGCCGATGGTAATGGAAACCAATAGTATTTCTCACTGCAGGTTTTGCAGTCACAAGTGCTTCATAAAATTGACCGTGAGTACCAATTAAAGAAAGCTATCAGTTTGGTCTGGTGGACGGTCCATGAAATTCTGATTAGTGCGTGTTGAACAAAGTCGTCTTTGTTCGCTATTAATGGTTTTGTTACACCTTTCTAATACTAAGTGAATTTAATGTGCTATATCGAAGTTTACTACTGTTTCCTGCGAATAATGCATTAAATGAGATTGTAGATTATTAAAGTTCAGATCGACCGTTTGAAAACCTAAGTTAATTTGACCTACAAGTTATTAAAATTTAGGAAAGAACGAAGCTAAAATGTTAACCAAGTCAAATGATCCTGAAAGCCAATGCTGTAAGGTTAAGGTAATGCGGTAGATACGAAGAACGGCAAGGACAAGCTAGATAACAAGGCGAAGAGTATCTGGTTTTATCTTACTAGTCTGACCTGAATAACCCGTTTACGATGGTTTCATTAGAATGGCTTTGATTTAGGAGGGTTATACTTGCATTTATGCTTCATTTATCACGCTCCATCACCTTGTTTAGTTAATAAATGTGCTAATGAGTTGTACTTTTTCCGCATTAAAGTGATATTAATGGCTGTTTTACGCGCCCTTATACACTCAGTTTCTTATTTATTGTCAGGAAACGGTTAACAACAGTCACTTTGAGTCATCTGATTTTGGTTGAACTTTAAAACATTCATCGATATTGTAACATGGAACGCCTGAGTAGTAGTCTTTCATCCCTCCCACGGCTAAAAGTTTATCTACGCGTTCGTTTTGTTGCAAATCACGTGTGAGAGGGGATGAAGAAAACCCAAGTTTGGCCACACAATATTATTAGCCCAACTTCCTGGACTAAACAATATGATAGGCGGGGTCATTAGTTTAATTCAGATGTAAATGCCAAACGGGTAAGTGCATATGTGAGGGTCTGTCCGTCATAAAATAAGCACTTACGAGTTGGTATTCAATGAATTATTACAGAAACATTGAGTGAGTGTTAGCGATATGATTTAAGGATTTTATTTAAACCTCAGTTATTTGTTGACTATTGTCCTCGTGGAACTACCGTTTGACAAACCCGAAAATCTGTCATTTAAAAGTTTGCAACCTGAACACTTTGAAATAACATGCATTACTTCCGGAATTCCTTTCACAATAATGCGGGAAACTTCTATAATAATGTGCGTTTTAAAAAGCAGCTTTTCACGTTGGCAATATTGCTTTCATGTTTTCTGTACTGTAATCTTTCGCAAAGCAGCTTTTGGTTCTAATCGTTTTTGCTTACTGCGCCTCATAAAACCACCGGAACTTGATGTTCTGTTCGTTGCAATTCCGAATGACTGATTATGGTTTTACTAAGGAATTTACTTAGCTAACAACAAACATCGTCACTGAGGACCAAATATGTTTGCTCCTTTAGTGGATGCTTTTGGAGAGACTGTTACGTAACGGAAAAAACGAAAGCAACTTGTTAACATCACTGTGTTTTCCTATGTCTATCGTTTCTGAGAAAATATGCAAGTTTGAAGTATTACATTCAAATGATTCACGAAGTAAGCCGAAGAAAGAATGCGTCATGCAAAACGTTATATAAAGAAGAACCATCTATCAGGAACAGCGTCGTTAAGAATAGTAACGATGGGTCGAAATTTCGTCAATCACGGACAGCCCTCCTCAAGATGGTTTTCAATTGACCCATCGATTATGATAGTAATGTTTGCAGTAACCTTATTTCGATGGGGAATTTGGTGTCCAGGAATTGTTTTATCTTTGTCGTTGTCTTTTAAAGTTAACGTTTCTGTTTTTCTCATAGAATATTTCTGTCTTTTTAAGACATCATTAATGACGAAAAAAACACGGTTTGGAAGGACCGACAGGCATTCGCGGTGTTTTGCACCATTCAAGTATAAAGTGCTGTTGCAAGATGACTTCAATGTTTTCGAGCTCGAGGCCAGATGGGAAGTAACTACCAACTGTTAACCATTTTACTTACCTCGACAAATAAGCCATTAAGAATAGAAGCACTGTATTAAACGTGAGCGCACGTGCATCCAGGGCTCGAGCGGCAAACGCTATACTGAGGCACTTCTATCGGTGCCTGATATTTATCTGGCTGTATAGTCAGGCTGCACTGGCATCATTTTCGTCGTTTGGTTTCTGGATATGGAGCTTGCTTGCTAAAGATGCCATCATTTGGATATTTTCGGTCGTCAATCTTTGCATTACTGGATGGAATATCCGTGTCAGCAATGCCAACGTTAGGAATCGAGCATCGGATACGGGGTCATCCCTTTTTTTCTAATTTGTTTTTTGATGGTGAACAATGTGCATCATTTTTCAGGAAAGTAACCACAACCACCATATGTGCACCAAGTGGTGGTTCATAAGATATTCTATCACAGCGCATCCAGCTTAATAAACTTTGTTGGTTGGGTTACGTATTGCTTATAGCTAGCACACATTTAACGCATCATGCCCTGTTTTCCGCTTAAATTGTGCTTCTTGAATAACTTGTGATTCCGCACACGGTCTTTGGCACTGCAGCAAGTTTTTTATCGGTGCTTGGAGGTACTACCGCGGTCCTTGAAGAGATGAGTCATTTCTGATTGGAATGACGTTGACGCTGGACGAGGATGACCGCTCCTTGGCAGTACTTTTTTCAAAGAGGAATGTCATATTCTGATGTCCGCTAAAATTAGTTCACATGCCTGTTCTCCGTAAAATATTTATTCATCAGGAACTTCATTTCAGATGTTGCGTAAGTGCTCATCCTAATAGAGATTGTCATTTAGTTACTGGTTAGCTGCCTAGTTTGTTATATATTTTTAGGCATACATGTCAAACATGATCCCTGATGTGGAGCTCAAAAGGTTGATATATGCGATTTGCTCATCTACCAATGGCCTGTTATTCGCAGTCCCTGTTGTTAATCTGTTTTAGTTTCGTTTTAGCTATTGCTTTGGTCATAGTATCGATTTTATTCTTCTTGCATACCAGTTATGTGGTAAAGCACTGTAGTCAGCAACAGAATCAAAATTCTAGGTAAGGTTCACCAGTGTGGCGTCTTTTAATCAGGCTAGTCAAAATCTAACCCTGTTTTGCCATAATGTCAGCTACCCATCCGTACGGGTCTGCATACGGCCCAATCCACACAAAACATGGATCAGAATAAAGAATGTCTCATCAACGTTAGCCGGTGTAAATTCTCCCTGGTTGTTTCCGGCTTGACGAAGATGTTACAAAGTATTGATTGCATGGTAAGTGTTCATGAGTATTCTTTGCACACCATGTTTGCAGCAAGTATACGGTCCAGATGCGGAAAGAAACTTTTGTGACTCGCTACTCATAGTGCTGGAAACACTTGAAAAATGTCTCACATGCGTAAGAATTGTTCGCATTTTTGGTTTAACACAGTTTCAGCAAACACGAGAAACATCACGTTTGGATGAAACAATCATAGTAAAGAACCTGCTGCAAGAGTTATTTAGAGTTCGCAACCTTGTGCTTAGTGTGAGTACCTAGTTTCATTTGCTCACACTCTTTAGTTTATGAATCTAACCAGTGATAACGCGAAAATGTATAATCAGCTTTTAACACTGGTTTCCCAAGTGCTGTATGCTCTCAGCACGCAATATTTTAATGCCGTATCCAACAGAATTACAAATTGGTAAGTTTATCATAATTTCGGCCTTGTTTCACATTTCAACGAGCATGTTAATCCTCATCTTATTCTTTCCAGTTTGGCGTTAGCTGCTCAGGACGAAAGTAGTACGGATCCTGCCAACGAATTGGAATTGATTCAGCATCTCAACTTAGATATGAGAAAACTTTGTCGGCTAATATTTGGTAACTATTTCACTTTAACACTATCTCGTAAATTCTACATTATTAGAAATTTGCAATCGTTTCAGATCACTGAAGAAATCTACATGGCTGCACTTGGCGGTGTATTTAGAACGCGTACGTTGTCCCCCTTTTAATTACTCGACCTCGTACTACATAGCTTGTTTCTGTGCATCTCATCCTTGTGACAAATGCAATTTAAATGTGAACATCACGCACGTATGCTCTCTACTTCGTTTGCGCGATCGGCATAAACGGTGCAAAAGTTAACTTTTCTTGGCTCACAACCGATGCAGACGTTTCATTATTCGTTCGCATTTACTGACTCTCGGCATAAGTGATATATTTTGTTCTCCCAAGAATAACTTCCAAACTAGATAATTCTCGTTAAACTTTCACGTCCCATGAAATTCTCATTTGTGGCAATGCTACTCCAGGAAATCTCCTGCGGAATGTACCTATCAAATATTCTAAAATAACAAGTTGAACGATGCACTGTCTTGAAATAAAATTTGCAAACTACTTGATGTTATATTTTATGCCTACAAATTTGTTAGCTTTTCATCTTATGGATTGCCTAAAGTCCCATATTAAAGTTTTTGTTCTCGAGTTTTCCCGTACTTTTTCTTCTTACTGTCTCAGGCAATCTGGAATTGGTTGGAAAACTATCCTCAAGAATTTGATGAACTTCAGAAAAAACCTAATGATGAACTAGCCGGTAAGTAAGACAATATGGTAGTCTTTTCTTTTATTGTTCCGATCTCAACAATTTTCCCTTCGGCAGGTTTTATTTCGCTCTCGTCTTGTTCTTTACGACGCCTGATCGATTTAGGGCCTTTGTGATTCTGTGCCAGCTCCAATTAGCGAATTGGGACTTAGAGATTATAGGGCTATTTTTGTCATAAAATGCTCACGCCCCAAGCATGCTGCAGTTTGAAACGTCACTCGTTCCTACTGTATACGCGATGTCCCATTTGGTGTTCTTTTACAATTTGACGACCCTAGCTTCCTCCATCATCCGTCTGCTCGCCTGAACGCTTCTCTAAGTGCTCCTAAATGATAACGGGTCTCGAACAACTTCTGCTGAGAAAGTTCTGCTCACATTCTGCCCGTACCGATGTTTTTATCAAAGTGCGAGAATGAAGGCAAATGCCCCGGTGCTTTCCACCAGTTTGAATGATCAGTTTGATGAAGTTATCTGAACCCCGATTCCCAACCAACCATAGTAGGTGTGCAAAACATAAAAAGTTATCCTCACTGGTGTCTGTGATGAAGAGGTGTGTTGGGCTCCCAGCAAACGTGTGCTTATAAGGAGAGTGCATGAAGTGGGCAGTCAGCCCCCAGTGCATTTTGGACCCCTCACTCCCCGAAACTTAGTTCCCGGATTAGGTTTTCCTTAGCTGAAGGTCCCCGTCGTGACCACTTAAAATGCAACTACTCTGGATGTGAATTGAAATTCTGTTCCTCAAGCTTGACTCTCCATCTTTCATTTTTAACGTAGTACAAGCAAACTGATTCAGTCTATTTGACTTAAGTGTAGCACCATCGGGCCCCAGAAAGTGCTGCTTTATTAGATAGTCACTGCACGAATGCAATGGAGGAAACGCATCTCGTAAGGCCTTTGGTTATTCGGACTGTTCCCGAGAACCATTCTTTAGTCAAAAACTTGGAGTAGTAAAACCCCCAAGAGGAACCGATATATCCAGCAAGGTCAGTGATCGGGTGAGAGCAAAACGCTACCTAGTATCACGTGTGAAGCCTGCAATGCACGCTAGGTCCCCACGGTTGTCAAGCCGTCGTAAAACTAATTCGTTTTATTTTTGTTGGAAACAACTGGAATTTCCTTTAAAATAGGTTCCATCTGAACCGCGACATTTCATGACCAAAATCCTATGAGGGTTTCTTTGTTCATTCGTCACTAAATTCTCACTGATTAACAAACATGTAAGTGAATAGATCCGTTGAATTTTGTTTACTCGTGCGCATAAAATCAGGTTCTTAGATGCCTCCCTAATTCATTCTAAATGCCTGCGTCACATAACATTTAATACTGTCGGAAAATGTTTGTTTAGCATACATGGTTTTAATCACTGTGTTGCGATCTGCTGTTTCCGTTGCCTATTGTAGAACAGCAGTGAGTAAAATATTAAAAATAATTATCTGCTTAGGATGTTTCCTGTGTGAGATGGTTTTGAATGTCACAGTAGAACAGTAAAACTTTGTCACAGTTCGCTGTTGATTTACGAATTTTCTTCATTCTCTTCCCCATTTGATTTTTTAGAGTATTGTGAGCGTCTTTTTTTCTTGTTCTCCTCACTGTGTGCCGAAAGTGGTAGAAAAAAGTTGCTTGTGTGGCCACTGCAAATTATGCTTTTGGTTCTTTGTCCAAAAATACTGGAAGAAATCATTAATGCGGAAAACGGAGCTCCTTTGTCGCCGGAGCATCAAAAGAAAAAGCAGTTTGTCGATGAGGTCAGTGATTTCAGAAATCTTATTGAGCAGACTGACGTTAATAGGTTTTTTTGTTTAATTAGAAGTGAAAATTAATGATGATTCCATTTTCCAACTTTACCTTTTTGGATACTTTTGGAATATCAACCCACGTCCGAAGTTTGATTTATATGTTGCACCGCTGGATTAGCGCAACCATGAAGACATACACAAGACACAGGCGTCAACACTGAACGTTGGATAATACACATCGAATGGGTAACACAGGACATCAACACTAGATGTCGCGTAACACAAAACGGAAGATAACTGGTCGGCACATTAACTGAGTGCGCGAGATCCGAAGCTCGGCCTCCCGCTAGCTGGATAGGGAACACCGGGATGAGTGACACAGGTTTATTGATCCTGCCCAAGAGCGAAAATATGTGCAGCGAACTCTAGCGTATATATATATATATATATATATATATATATATATATATATATATATATATATATATATATATATATATATATATATATATATATATATATATATATGCAGGAAGTAGTATCTGGATGCGTAAACAAAATTAGCCCTTGAGCACACGACCGGTTTCGCGGTTATTGTCGCTCGTCAGGTATGCGTACCCGATGCTCTCTTGTCTAAACATCCACATACTTGTACACTCCGAATTGATTGATATTTCTCACCAGAATCGAATCTGTAGCAACAGGAGTGTGCATGGAAGCTCTTATATATATATATATATAATTAGTAAGAGGGGGGTCAGTGATGTATAAGCGTGACAGGCTATTGGTCAGGGAGAAGCAACTTTCGAAGCAAAGATTCGTTTAACAAATCACAATAAAATTAAGAATAACCTGACAGGTTACCGTTTTTTACCATAAATAAACGTGTGTAAAGATTTCCAACGCTTTCGAATTTCTGGAACTTGGTCATGTTCACATTATCATGAGGTTTACCTTGGTAGCTCCGTGTTGAACGATGATAGCTCGGCAGTAGAGTTAAACACGCGTATATGCAAGGCTCGAGCCGCTTACGCTGGACTGACGCACTTGTGGCGTCTGCCTGATGCTTTCTTGAAGTTGAAAGATCGTGCGTACTGTGCCTCAGTGCTCTCAGTTCTGTTGTACGATTGTGAGACAGAGTATATGTGTGGGAGACGTTTGTCGCTTAGAGGTTTTCGACCACGGATGTCTACGTAGTATGGCTAGGATTGGATGGAGTGATCGGGTGAGTAATGTGGAGATGGGAATCTAGTATTAGACGCCAACTCTGAGAATACTCTATCTCAGCGTAGACTACGCTGGTTGAGTCACGTGTTACGTGTGGTGAACTCTCGTCTACCATATCGTGCCCTATTTTGTGTTCCTGTCACAGAGTGGAAGAAGCCACCTGGAGGTCAACAGATGACGTTGCAACGTCGAATGAGAAGATGTACAGCAAACTTAGGTAAATTAGGTGCCACGTTTTCGTAGTTGGGGTCCGAAAGACCCGTCAAGTAGCTGGTTGGAGACACTAAAGGATATAGCACTGAACCGTAAACAGTGGCAATTGTGTCGTCACTTTCTGTCGAATCAGAATGATTGAAAAGGTACGTTTGCGTAGTTAGGCTGTGTTCCGTGTGTTGGCTACAGCAGCATTCTTGTCTTTTCCCGTCTGTGTAGGTCCCTTCCCTGTTCCCCTTGGATATTTACTCTTTTTATAGAAACTTGTAACTCTGGGGAAAAGGCAGTGGTCAGTGAGGCTTACCTTGCTGTTTACTGCTGAACGATGATGATGATGATGATGATTACATTATCATGAGCTCATCAAAAAACTGACTATCGAGCTTAGGCGATCTTCGTGTTTCATAACTGGTTGCGAACAAACCCTGAGATCGCGAATCCTATAAGCTCGAAACAGTTTAATAATCTTTAGATCGCCTGCCTCGCAACGGATATGGATGTTGGTTTTCTAGGCAGAATCATGCATCACATCAGAAAGGTGATGCTTTGTCTAGTGATTCCAGCCTCAATTCGCTAGGAGAGGTTTTTATCAGCCAACATAATCTCGACCACATTCACCCAGCACATTAACAAAAACGCTAAAACGGCTACGTTACAGCACCAATTTTCGATCGCACTTGACCGATTTGAAGTGAACTAACACGAAGCGCCAGTTTGATAGCCAAAATTTTCTTCAGAAAGCAACATGTGGGTCTCCCACCGATCCACCTTCACTGTTGCCTTCCCAAGTAACATTAATCTATCCAGACATTACTTTAGACTCAAACTCTTCCAAATTCATTACTGGCGGGGTCATTTTTCAAATCTAAATGGTGGAAAAGAGACCAGTCAGTGGGGCATTGCATTCGAGTTGTGGACTCAACTAACTAATTATTCCACTTATTTCCTACAGTTATTTTACCTACTAAACTTCGTTCATTTTGCTTCTGAGTAGATTGTGCATCGGGGTATCAACCAAGACCATAGTTTGTCAGTATGAATTCAGTGTTTGTTAAAACTGAAGTTGAAATTCCCATTTCATGTTAATCTGAACAGTTTTATTGAATAGGTCCAATTGATTGTCGCTTTGGTTGACTAACTTCTAAATGATACATCCACGTTGTTTTTTTAAAAGCAGTTTTACCTTTTTGAATTGTGATATACCTATTCTTGTTTCGAACTCCGGAGTCTACAAATCAGTCTTAGTTGAATGTCTGGTTGTTCCACTTGTTTTGCAGGTTCGGAAAGCCCTTTCTTCTCATGGCCACGGTAGCGGAGGCGGGAAGCCTGTTCTGACGGAGGCAGCCCTGCTGGCTGCAGTCAATCTGTGCAAAGCATCTACGTATATCAACATAAATGATCGGAACAATATTCTATTTATTTTAGTCCACTCAGTCTACGCAGACCTACAGGTAAAACCGAACGCTTTTTCAATTAGGCTCTTCTGCATATTTTTTCCTCCTCGGAAACGTTACTTTTATGTCATGGTGTTGCATAAAATAGCCAAAAGCACTGATTTGCTCTATAAGTCCAGGATCGTTTGCACAGCAGCGTTCGATAGAAACAGTTACTAGGGCCAATTAATATAAAAAGTCGAATGTTGCCCTTCAATTCATGACTGAGTGCCCATTGGGTCTGTCGTCAGGGTTAGGTTTTCGGTTTCTCTAGCTATACGGTTTCCTGTTGTTTCCGAATTATGTGCGAAATATTCGGAACCGTCATCGCATTGGCTACTTTGATCTTAAACAATCCAACTTACTTGGGTGCGTTTGGGCGCACGTTCTCTAAAAAGCGCTGGTTTTCTGTGCATTGTCGTACAATCTGCGATCGGATTAATGCTTGTCAGGCCTTGTGGATGATAGACATGTACTTATCCCATTCCGAATTTTTGAAATAAATTCGATTAATTTGGAAATAACTACAGAGTAATGTGAGAAGTTGTATCGTAAGATGTTGGTCGGATATTTCAATCACGGGAGGAGAGTATTCTGATTCTAAAGAAACTATTGTCCACCAGAACGGTTAGCGTAAGCAGATTCCGAATCAGTTACATCAGCTGCGGGACGGGGACATTTGTCGAGATTGAGTCCGACTTAGCGGAGCTCTTAAACCCCACAACCCTGTGGCCCCTCCATTTTTCCTGTACGCCGTGTCGATCGTCTTTTCACCTCTAAAATATCATCATTCCGTTAATCCTCTTCTTTTGGTGAATCATAACACTTCTGCACACAAACTGTTTAAGGGAAGAAACAAAAGCATCGGATTCGGTACTTGTAAGAGTAGTCAGTATTGATTCGTAATGAACATTACCGGAGTCACAGGTCAACTTAGCTGCGGTGACATCGCACTGATTGCGTCCATCGATATTCTACCGGTTCCTGACCTTTGCTCTGATCCCACCCTGCTTTCTTTACTTTTAGGGATTTTGAACGTTCAAATCTCCGATACGCCACCTGATTTCCATCCTCTTCGGATCAGCGATGGATCCAGACCATCTGTTTGTAAGATTTTCAGTCCTGATTGCGTATTTCCGCCACTCCGAATATGCGTTACCTGACACTAAGCTGTCGAGATGCTTCGATAGATGTTTGAAGCGCACGATGCAGCTTCGATTGGGCTGCAGTAATTTGTTTAGCCTAACTCGCCTGTGAATCTTCCGAAACGCGCTAGCTGATAGCAGCAACCAGCATTTGTCGCTCACCGAGAGTGCTTTGCACTCTAATGGTACAGTGAATTCAGACCTTTGTCATATCGTTGCACTGAATTTCTTCCGAGTCTCTACATTTAATCCTCAGAGAAACGGTATGCAAAGTTGATGGATTGCTGAGATGAAAGGTACTTCCCCAAGACTGGCAAATGCTTGTGTCCGCACTCACTGTTAGTCATATTTTTAATTATTTATGCATCTTAAGTGCAGCTGTTGATGACATTAGAAAGGTTTGAAAAATCCCAGAGGACATATTGAGAACAACACAAGGTGGCGAACAAGCTTGTTTTCAGCTATTCGTACTCATGCCAATACATAACATTAAGTATGGTTGGAGGTGGATCAAGGGAAAGTGTCACATCAGTTAACAACTCTAAGAAAGTGTGTCTGTGTGTATGTGATTGATAAATTTTTTACACGATCAGGTTGTAAATCACTTGTTGGATAATGACGAGTGGCCCAGGGAAGTCTAAGAGTTTGTGCGCCCAGAAACAATTTGTCCAGACTCTCAAACTTCCATGGCCCACTCGTCATTATCCAGCAAGTGATTTACAACCTGATCGTGTAACAAATTTATCAATCACACATACACACAGACACGCACTTTCTTAGATTTGTTAACTGATGTGACTGCAAACCGACACTTTCCCTTGATCCATCTCCAACCATATTTAATGTTATGTATTGGCAAGAGTAGGAATAGCTGAAAACAAGCTTGTTCGCCACGTTGTGTTGTTCTCAAGGTATTAGGAAGATCAGATCACGAACTGAGAGAGCCAGAAAAGCTTACGCGAACCACGCCACCTGTGGCGCCGCCACAACATCCGATTATCCCCCAAGAAAAAAATTACACTGGGCCACAGCTCACAGTATTCTTTTCGGTTGCGAGACCTGCCCTCTCCGATTTGACGATGCTTAAAGGACGTACCATATTCGATTGTCGGTGACTCCGAGGCAGTGCCCGAGCCTGATAAAAATATCAGGAAATCAGTGACCAGGTACACCGTCTTGTGTTGGGTACACACAGGCTTTCTCTGGCTGAGTTAACTACCAAGCATTGTCGTCGGTGAGTTTGACATGTATTGCGTATGCCTGTTCATCGTCTACCTTTCCATGCTTTTTTGCACGTGTTCGAAAGGGTCGAACGAACTGTTGTGGTGTTCAGACTGATTTAGTGTAGAGGTATTTAGAAGTTTACGTCGGCTACGGCATCGGTTGATAATCTCCAAGCTCTTGGTTAGGGTCCAAGAGATGGGGATTGTTGTTGATTGGGAAAGTTAGAAGATATGGCTTAGAACCGACTTCTATGGCGTGAGTGATGTGCAGCTTGTCTGTAGGACTCGTTTCCCTTAAATTTCAACGAAAAAACGGGCCACATGTGCAAAAAAGCAATTTTTGTTTACCCCATGTTCATATATTTATATATATAGAGAGAGACCAAATGTTTAGTCTGGTTTTCACACACTCATACTCCAGTTTGTTTTGCTCGTCGTATATTAGTTTTTCCCGCAGGGAATGATTCATTCTTTCCAAATGTCTATTAAAGTATTTCAGCCAATGGAACGTGCTTTGTTCATGACTTTTGAATATGGTTGTTGAAGCAACTTGTTCCTTGTCTGTCTTTCCTTTTTATGCTAAACCTGAGGAACGTTCCTCCAGCTTGTTTGCTTTGGTAATTTTGGTATGATCTAGGCAAGTATATGCTTCATGTGTGTGATTGTGATGCCTGTGACAGTTTACTGAAATAATTTTGAGAGCATAACATAACGAGGGCTTTTCCAGTAAATTGATACTAATCGATCTCAGTCACATCACATTGCTTTTTTGATGAATAAAACAATAGGACTAATGACAGTCAGTTACGTTGGTCACAGATTGGCGCTGACAGGCTACCGCAAAATGAAGTATGCGCTAGATAAAATTTCGTTTGAATCGTTAGGAGCGTTAATGGATGATAAGTCCATTTAAGAAGCACATGGTGATTCGTCGGTCAGGCAAGGCTAACCTTCAGAAAGGGGAAACGAGACCCGAAAGTATTGGTTTTTCTTCTCACCATTATGTTTCGCATTCGGAGAAATTTTGTTCATCCATCCGTATGCGAAACATACTACTGTGCACTGGATACTTACGATTCTTAGAATAGATCGAATAAAAATAATCAGAAAAAAGACATTCGGAAGTGTTGCACAAGAAGGTAGCCATGTTTTCCCCATTTGGTGCATTTAAGCATGTGACCGTTACATTTCTTTTGAAGAAGTTCGTCAACATGAAATAGGATGTGATGTTTCAAGGTTTTGTTGAATTTTCTTGCTTGTTGGTTTATCCGTTCGGAAAATAAACTGATTCGATGAACGGATGGTGATTGACGAGTTTACTTTCACTCGCAAATTGTTATTCACTGCAGATGGTTTGTTCCTTATTGTTAAGGAATACCCGCAAGTTTTCCGTCAGACGTGACATTGCTAAAGGTCTGGCGGTAATCATTCCAAACTCATTTACTCCACGAGGTTTTCCCAGTTAGTAGAACTGAAAAAAGTAATCTTTATCATCTTTTATCTCGGCGTTGCTATTTGTGATTATATTGATTTTTCATAAACGACAGGATCTTAAGTGTTGTGTTTGACTAATCTCGTGTGTCTTAACTAACTGGGGGTATCAGTGATGCCATCGTACTTCCCACTTGGATTTGCTAGTTTTGCGTTTTGTTGTGCTTAATTTTTGATTGTTTACCTGGGTCCCCGGTGGGAATCTCAAGAGTAATGTATAGTTCTATAGCTTCATATTTACTGTGTCATGTAATGCACCATTTTTCATTTGACGAGGGTAGAACAAGAATCGTCTAAGATCTGAACCAACTGCTTGTACCAACACAGTCTTTACATAATTTGCTTCATTTTGAATCCTCTCAATTGCAGAACTTGTTGTTCAACCCCGCAAAACCGTACATTCGAAGCAGTCAAAATGTGGCTGAAACAGAGGGATTGCTAACCGAGTTTTTTGTCGCATATTTTCGCATTACACCACACAATAAGAACCTGCTCAAAGTGTGCCTACAAACCAACTCACCGGCCATCTACCACACAGTTCTCGTTTCTGCGTTGTATCGTATAATTACACAGGTAAATGTGTGGTTTTCCAAAATTCTTTGAACTTATTAATTTCTTATTGAGATGAAGTCCCGCGGCACGACACCTGAATATTAAAAGTTCGATCCCCGATTGAGCTCCGTGATTTTGTTCTAGCCATCTTAATACGGTACCAAATGATGAGTGCTATGGCTTATTTAAATTGTATGTAGCTGCAGCAGTTTTTTCACGTGTCGCATAAATTTCCATCTGAAGTTTTGGCCTCTAAGCCGAGTTATGTGAACGCAAGGCTGGGTGGCTACGTAATCAAGTCAAATCTGAACGCTCGTCTGGAAATAAGAACAAGAGTACTGTTAGTTAGCCTGCGGTCCAAGTTTGCCAAAGTATATGTGAGCAAATGGACCATCCGCTGGCAGAGACCATTCAACCAATGAGTTTCATGTTGATTTGTTTATGAACACCATAAATCCTTGGTGCGCACAGCATCACATCAAGTCGAGCCAAAATGATTCGCTCTAAATCGCTCGATTCCGGCGTTCGCTTCAAACATCCTCATCCGTATTGAGATTCCGGCCTCTATATTGAAAACATTTTATGAAGAAGTCATTAGTTTATACCTCAGTATTTCGTATTTCTTCCCGTAACGGCAATGGCCAAACCCCGCTGTTACTATGCTGCCTGTCAGTCGGTTAACCAGTATTAGTAGTATTTCCCTTCAAACTTTTATCAAGAAGTTTTTCAAGCACTTAAGAAATGTTATGCTCTCTTTCAGCGTAATATTTCCTACCAAACGGTACTAAATGTTTTCAACTGGGCTCGAGTCCCAGAGCGTGCGCTACCATGGTATTGATCTTATCTACGTGCTTCTCTCGTATTCCTTACTAGTTCTTACCCGAGTGAGTGGGGCCTTGTTATCTTGCAGTATTAAGCTCGCTCTGATGGTGCATATTGTCGACGAATGTGTTCTCGCTGCTAACTACTCTCCTCTACAAAATTCATTTTGAAGTCATAAATGGCAAATTCTCTCACCGCCCGAGCCTGATGGTGTATTAGGAGTTTCGATCGAGAAATACGTTCTGCTGAACGAGACTAGCGAAGTCGACCGGAAAGGCAATCAGCCACGTTGAAAATCTGGCTACCCACTCTAGATGTTTTGACGAGGCGCATCGTCAAGATTGACAGATATGGATACATCTTCATGGTCAACACTTAAATCTGTTTGTTTTTTTACTTGGAGTTTGTATGTGCAATCAGGCTGACTCATCTACGTGGAACAACACTGAGTGAATCTTTCCAATACCTTATGGTACGAAGTGTCGGAGCACACAAGCTAGTTATTAAGGACCAAAGCGCCTTGATGGATGATCTCTCTACGCTGTGTATGATAACGACTCCAGCCAATAACTGAGACGATTCTGAGGTGACCAGTCCTTCTTGCCGAACTCGGCTGCACTGAACATCGCACCTACGAAACTACAAATTTACATATAACGCTGAAAACGTATCCCCTAAAGTGTGTGATTAAAGCACTAACTGCTATCATAGTCATCCGTTTGATTTCTATGAGAATAGTAGAAAAGAGGAACATGAATAACAGTGTGTTATGAGAAAATCAAATGATGTTTAAACCAATACCACCCATAACAACTCGCGACTATGCTTGGCAAGTTGACTATCGGTCGGTTGACAAATGCTACGGATATTCAGTCCTAAGCATTTTGTCGGAAAATTTTCCTAACTGGAAATTCAGTAAGATTTCATCAGCAGTCTTCTTTTGAAATTGTCCCATGTGTTTTTAAGTGAATTTAAATCCGTTGAACTGGGCAGCTATGGAAGAGGACTTATGTTGCCAGAGTTCTTGTATTAGAGGCTGTGCGTTGTCTTCTTGGAAGATTAAACCTATTTTTGACTAGCAATCTTGTTCCTGTTCCGGTGGTTTTATTTCGTGGTCCAATTCACGTTTGGGACACGTAACCACCGTCGTGCACGTAATCTTGAATCCAGCTTCTCACATTTCGTTCGTTCACTGTCGGTTTTTCGGCACCGGCGTGCGTGGATATTTGTCTTCACATTTCGCTAACCTGCTTGGTGTTCTTTTCCCCCTGAACTGATGGCTAGACGAAGACGATGTTCTCATTGATGAGTGTTCGGATTATGCTTCATCGAAAACTATTCAGATAAACGTGCAGCAAACTGAGTGGCAGCGATCCCACCTAGGCACCACACCTTGTATGAGCGTCAACGCAAAATCATGGCAGCGTCAGCTATCCCACGGTGGAATAAAACCAATCAACTCCGGTAAGCTGACTCATCCACATTGGGCATTTAGAGCAGATCACATGACAAGAAGCTCGGTGGCTGCTTCCGATCTTTTGTTGCAAGATTCGCAGATGATGGAAGAAACATTTTTAGCAACATATGCACTCCTTTCGCACAGTAACATTCAAACTGACAGTAGTATTGCACACTTGTTTTCCTGGATGTCCTAACAACGGTGAAGATGTTTACAAACTGGGATGTTTTCCCTTCTCAAACTCAATATTTTCCCCGATGACATGCCATGTTTGAGAAGAAAATAAGATTTTTGTGAGAATTTGATTCGGCCTCGCAGCATTTTTATGCATATTTTGTAATAGCTTCATTTTTCAATCGCCGACGGTAGTCGAGGTTGTTCTTTAATTTGGACTGAGCGATTGCCAATGGAAGAACTAATCTCTTTCTGTAACAGTACTCAACAATTCATTGAACATCAATATTACATGACCTAACGTTCTTCTGTTGTTTATTTTGATGGGTAGCAGTCTGTCGTCCGATTATTCATAACATGTGACGCCTGTATTGACGTTATGATCTTTTATGTTATCTAAAAAACCACGAAGACATGATCCCAAAGTAACGTTCTCTAAACCTGTCCGAAACTTCTTTCTCGTACCCTCATACTACCCTTTGCTCGCAGTCACGTCTGCCATGGTGGCCCGATGTGAGTCCTTTCTATTCAAAGTCCACCGAGATTCGCACCATGTTTCTTGAGACGTTGAATCGGATTAACCATCATCCACCCATACGGCTAGCACAGGTTCGTCCGATTTTCTTGCCTGTTTTGTCTGCACCACTCAGCTCACCGTAGCTAGTTACATGGGATTCCTTGAACTTGGTTTTTGAGTGCACCGAGGGATACGTTGCACGTCTGCCGACCATCCATTCTAACCGGTCTGAGATAGCAATAGTGTGGTACTACGTCACTGGATCTCTCATTTGTTTAACTTTCTGTTCAACAGTCATCAAGCTGTAGGTTGATTAAACCCGGTAGTGGTGGTGACCCATCCGTATTTTTGCATGATGCAGATGTTTACTAAATCACCCCCAGCCCCACACCAACAGTGGAGAAAAGCGAAATACAATGGAAATAAAAATTGACGAGACACGTTCGGCGATCGATGGTTCGGACCACGTGCGTCGAGCGGAAAGGATCACGTAAAACAAATTCCACTCCTTTCAGCTCAGGACCAGTATGGGTCTTGACGATTGATCTACTCAATCTTTAGGAAAGCGTGGGTGGGCAAATGGAGTTTGCTGCGTTTGCTGGCTCGTCCCACTCGTCGAACCGCCAGTATTTTCCTCTCGCATGTTGGTGTCACCATCCCCGTCACGTGATCAGGTCTGCAACGTGGCTTGCGCCTACTTCCAGCAAACCAATGGGATTTGTCCGTTTGTCTGTTCGTACGTAGATCGACTCGTGTGTTACGCGCCGTGCGCGCGACTGCAGTAATTGCATCGGGTCGGCATACTAGCGAGCGGACATGCGCGTACGGACGTACTGGATATGGTTTGTCTGACCAGACATACCAGACCAGTGCGAATTACTGATGGAATTTCGATTGCTTCGTTTGATAGGAACGCAATTCATCACTGTCATGAAAACAACGATTTCAGGGAAAATCGAGACTGTCAGTACTTCTCACTGGTCACAGTTTAGTTTATATCGCATAGCTACTTTTGCTGTCAAACCACGATTGTTAACTGCTAGTTCACCCTGAAACGTCATTTAATTTTAAACCGGTGTTGATCTATACGCGACGTCTACATCGGTTCAGCCGGCTCACATCGATTAACACGGCAGGGTTGAGTAGCTCGATGGACTTTAGTGTTGAAAGCGGAATCTGCTGTTTGACCTATCACGTAGCAGCAACGCTTAGTATTAAATTCAAATTTAAGATGTTATTCTGAGACTGTTAAGACTTACTTCCAAACGGGAACTCTGATCTACCTGTGATAGTGTTTGTCCAGTTTTTATCACCCAACTGTCCGATATGAACCCGTGGAAACCATCGGAATCCGTGCAGCACGTATATGCATGCACATTGAGATTTTTGAATAAAGGTGTGACCTTGAGAGATTATTGATCGCAAAACCTCGTGGTTGATCTTCAAAATGTAATCTTTACTAAGTAAACGGAGCTTCTTTGTAGTAATAAAGAAAAGTTAGGATGTAGTTATCGGTATGAATTAAACAACAGCTATTTCTGATGAAACAAATGGTTGTACGAGGAATGTTTGGTTCCGGTTAGCCATGTGACCAAGATGAGGCGTCAATTCCTGTCGCTTTTAGGCTCAATTTGCGTAAGCTAGTGTATTATACCATATCTTAATGTTGAATGTTTTGTTCAGTGGTAATTCAACCATATCTTAAATAGACTGACCGATAATTCCTTTACGAAGTTCTTCAGTCGTCGCATTCTCTAGTTGGTCACTTGTGTCAGAGGTTGGTGTCTTATGAGTGGCCCAGAGGCCACTTACTGGATAGCTTGTAATTAACCGTATAACCTTCCTGTTTAGCTCCAGGGCCACGACCCCTTCCATGAAGTTTCGTGGCATCTTTTTCTGACAATTTTCCCGCTTTCTGCACACTCTGTTTCTTCCGCCATTTTGATGTTGTTGCGATTTTTTCGAAAATTTCGGCTGATTATTTCAATTCCTTACCCTTCTAATTACTACTTCAGAGTATGACCTTTCGTGACAAGATGAATCTAAAAAACAAAGACAAAACGGAAGACAATCTGATGAACAAATACAATCTGCTGTTGAATATGGTCCGGTTGATAAATGCAAACCCTTTATTGATGCTTTATGTGAGTTATATTAATTGCGTCCATGCATAACCAGTAAATGTGATCTTTTTGACTTACGTATTTTGCATACGGTCACTCTTCGTGCGGCCGCAATAGGCTAAGGTCACATAGGCTGTTTCGTCGCTTCATGTTAGTCTTCCGTCCTAGTTCGTTACTTGGAAGTGATGTATAGTCTCGTTTTATTAATATAGAAAGTAAGTTGATGATAAGATGAAGAATAAGATACTTCATCTTTCCTCGCGGATAAAGGAGCGACCAACACCCGGGTGGTTAACCGTGAATAAGGTAAGATGAAGCTTATCGAATAAGCGGTCGCGGGCAAGCGGCGGCAGTTCCAAGGGCGTGGCGGGCCCTCTTCTGACAAGCGATCTCCCTAAAAATACCACAAGAGCCCACTGGTGACACTGCGACGTAGTGAATGTAATCCGCCAATTAAATTAAACCATTGCCCCTTGTTGTGTTCCACTGACCCGGCGAGGGTTTCCAGTAGAGGCGTGTAAACCGGTTAACTGGCTACCAGCTCGTCTGGAATGATTTCGCCGCCTTGCAAAAGGGCTTGGTTACACAAAGGTTAAAGGCGCATTCTCGAATAAAAAAGTTTACTCTGGACTGGGTGACGGGCAGTACGACAGCCCTTAAAGCATTCAACCATGAATATAACTGGTCTTCACACTGACGTTTCTTACGCTTCTCTCATTTGTAAGAGCGACCTTCCACGACGCCACAACTGTTTGTTCCGCTACTAACTGGTGTTTTCCTCCTCTTCTCGTTCTGTTTCCTTAAGTTTTTTAGGTACTGCAGTCTGCCCGGCTAGTGGTAGTGTCACTGGAATAATTCCCTGCCCTGTTCTCTCGCGTTCTCCCTCGCCGAATCCGCTTCCGCACACTCATTCAGTTCTCTGCCTCGGTGCTCCTTCAAACGAGCCACATTCACTGTGCGAACACTGATGCGTGTTGGCCAACGGGAGTGCTTAGCCTGTGCACTATAGACCCTAGCCAAGTTGTTTGTCGTCTCAACGCGCGCGCCAACACATTTCAGCCCAAATGCAGTCAGGAGCACTTTCTATCAAAAACAGCTCCGTCTCTTACGCCCCTCAAGGTGGGATGACATTGTAATTTTGGCAGGAAACATGAATGCTAAAGAAGGTAATCTGTTCTCAAATAATGCGAACCTGGGAGGGCCCTTGGTCTCAATTGCTGTCGTTATGAAGACCGGGAACGGTTGTTGGCTGTGTGTTCAGGCCATCGACTGCCTTTCGCCAGTACGAGTTTCGAACGTTCCAGTACCCGGGACGCTACCTGGCATCCGCCCTCTTCGAGTCAGCGATGCACCCAACTCGACCACATCGCTGTTAGCTGTCCACAAAACTGCCGGTCATCTCCGATCACGGGTGAGCATGCACTAAGCTGTCCATTTATTTTGGTGGACACTCAAAACCCATGGCGCAGCGTCGTTTAGATTGCGGCAAGTTGTCTAGTTTGACTAGCCTCTCAATATTTCGAAGCGCACTGGCTGAACAGCTAGGATTGCCTCACCTCAAAACACTGGTCGCTTATCAAAAATGCCTTGCCTTGCGACACCCTGGATTTCTGCTGCATCATGGCAGTGTTATTGAGTAATGCAGTACCTGAGACGTATATGTCGGTCCTCAAAGAGTTGTAACGTCATGCGTCAGGTTCGGTTAGAATTTACGGCCAGCTCTCACTATTATTCATTGTCTCCGGTGGATTAAAGCAAGGCTGCCCTATATCCTCATTTCTACTCAAATTTTTCATAGAGGGTGTTCTACATAACGCTTTATCTGATCTTTTAGGCAGTGGAGTTGGACTCTTCCCAGTAGAGTTCTTGATTTAGAGTATGTCGATGATATTGCCTTGCTGAATGACAACGCACAGGCTATTCAACGCGCGTTGAACCGCTTGATGATTGAGGTATCCATACACGACATGTGCTTTGCACCTTCAAAATGCAGTTTACTTTTTCAAGACCGGCAAGGGCCTGTGCCAGCACTCGTTCTTTGTGCTGATCGGTTAGAGGTAGTCGATATCTTTCAAGTACTCCGGGAGTCTGATCACACCTGACGGTGTTGGGGAGGTGATTCCATTACGAATATGAAAAGCCGGAGTAGCTTTCGCAAACGTGCGACACTTGTGGCGCCGCCATGACATCTGGCTTTCCTTCAAGGGAAAGTTGTAAAATGCCACAGTTGGTAGTGTTCTGTTTCGCAGTTGCGAGACTTGGCCTATCTGCTTTGATGATGCCCAGCGACTTTCTGTTTTCGACCACCGATTTCTCCGAAGCATTGCTCGTGCCTGGTGGGAACATCGGGTGAGCAATGCCGAGGTGCGTCGTCGTGTGTTTGGCGCAGACAATCGTCCTCTGATTGAGATAATTGCTTTACACCACCTTCGGTGGCTTGGACACGTATTGCTTATGACTGTCCGTCGTCTACCTTTTCATGCTCTTTTTGCACCTGCTGGTCAAGGTTGCAAGAAGCGATGTGGCGGTCAGGCGATGACTTGGCGTAGAGGCATGAAGAATTCGGCTTCGGCTTTGTCCTCGGTTGGTGTTTCCCGCCTTCTTGGTTGGTGTCCAAGAAATGAGGATTGTTGTTGTTTGAAGATGCTCATAGATATGGCTCAGAACTGAATTCAGTGGCGTGAATACTGTGTGGTCTGTCTGTAGAGCTCGTCCCTGTTAAAAGTAATCCGAAAACAATCACAAAACCACAAAATGCGTATGGTAGATGCGCAAAAAACAATGGGGCTGTTATGGCTTATTATTATTTACCCCCTTATTTATCCGCTTTTTGTAAAGTTCCGTTTACATGTTGTTTGGGTTGGCAGTTTACTTGTTTTTAAACCAGTGTATATTGTGTATGTGAATTTGTATGCTGGAAACTTTTGTCTTGATTGTTAAAGGAAATAGGTTACACTCCTTGATGCCAATTTCATTGCTGTAAATCGAATGATAACCGAAGTCACGCTTATCTCTTCATCGAGGATTTCTGATCTAGAGATCGGCGACAGCGTTAACATGCAATTTTTCAGTCGCGTAGCGAGGCGCAAAGCCTGTTATTCACTGACAGGCTGCTTTGCCAGGGAAACGATAAATTTCACTGGCCTGTGTTTCACACTCTTAGGAAATCCGAATTTGAGCACTTCTGCGGTTATTTGGTGTTCATTTCTTACTGGTTTTCTAACTTGTATAGTGTGATTTATTTGTCAATTCTACCTATGATCACTGGGTTTCTCAGAATCCTGTTCCAAATATTGCATCCTTGAATAGTTACAAAGCAGTCTTGATCAGCGAAGCTTTGTCACTTTTATAGTAGCAGTCTAGCAGATCCTCATGTCAGATATATTAAAGATACTAAGGATTTTGACTGAATATATCGTCCAGTAGTGAACTTGAATTCGAAATATCTCTAGGCATTTTTTGGTTGTAATTTGTTTCTGTTTTCATTTGTTTTATGGAAACTTTGCAGTGAGGTAGCTTCATAGATGGGGGCACGTTAGTCCGAAGTGAATGGTTGTAATGACCAAACTGAACTGAATTCCTACCGCATTTGGTTAGTTTACATAAACATATATATATATATGTACAACGATATGTTTATATATTTATGCCAGATACGGCGAATCTAGTGTAGGTTAAAATTTTCTTCACAGTTAGTTACAGTTTTCTATGGCAAGTGGAATATTTGTTGCATCAACATTCACTCATCCAGATTTTCCTCTAATTTAACCGATTTTTGTGACAGTGCCCGCAGACTCGATCCAGTTCTGATGCACAACGAGCTACATTCGAGCTCATGAACGGACTGATGTCATTGATCCAACAGTCAACCATGTCTGAGTTAGCACAAGAAGCAATGGATGCACTGCTTTGTCTTCATCAGCCTGCAAACATTCGTCTGTGGAACTTGCATTCACCCGCCCAGGCGTTTTGGGAAATTAGGTCAAGTTCAACGTCTGATTAATTTGCTATTCACCAACTTATTTGCTTCGTTTCTGGCATAACATGTGATATTTTACCTTTCAGTATGTGATTACTGCAGTTAGCCATCGGCATTGATAACCCAATGCCCGTCTTCCTTCGATTCGTAAACTCCTGCCAAAGGTTGGGTTTCTTTTCGGACGAGGGGAATAGTGAAAGCCGTGCGTATCATTCCAAAGCAAATCACCTTCAAACTACTGATTTATATTAAAGCCTTATGTTGCTTCATTTTCTTGCAAATTAGTTCTAATCCTGAACGAATAACGTCGGTAAAAATAGTAGAAAACCCATAAAACAACAAGTGACCACATTTTTCACTCGGTTCGTGGCATTGAAAGATGAAACTACATTACTTTTTACCCAGTTCACGCTCGAGGGAGTTTCGCCATCCATCAAGTGCATATTGAAGCTTATATAGTGTCAGTACGAATAATAACCGAAACCAAGCAAGATGCTTAGTCAAGTTGATGATAAACTGCTTTCTTTTTCCTAAACAGTCCCCAGCTTCTATACAGCATTGCACAAAAGTTAATCAACCGAAACATACCCAACTCGTGCGATGTTCTCAAGTGGCTTCGAGAAATTTTACTATGTCGGATTCACTTCCTGGAGCAGCACTGTGATTGTTTGAATGGACCTCATATCCGGGCTTTGCAGAAGGCAGATTCTCTCCCTCCACCAATGGATAGCACAGTGGAATCACAAAACACTGCCGGTGCACGCGAACAACAAAGACTGACTAGTACTACACTGTCTCCCACCGGTAGGTGTCATACGTTGTCGTATTGAAAGAACCAAATTGTTCGGCCCGAGTAGTATATTAGACTACTCATAGAAAACTGTTTTCAACAGTAGCATTATGCAGCTCGCTCATTGTTCACAGGAATGTTCAGGAATGAAACTAAGGACGAACGAATATGAATTGAACACCATAGCCATTGCGTTTTTCAGACTAGCTCTCAACGGTTTGTTACATTTCAGCGTTGCATGATGAGACAGGTATCACTTAGTGTTGGAGATAACTAAGCCGTTGAGAGCTGGTACAAACTAACCGTTAGTTGTGCTCCTTTCAGTAAACTGTATTGATTGAAACAGTACCTAAAAATGGTTGTTAACCAGTGTCATTCTTGAATGGCTCTGCGATTCCACTCATTAAACTTGAGCGTTCGTTTTGTATTCGGTAGTATTGAAGTAGTAGTGTACGACAGCGATAAAATCTACGTTTTCTTGTCTCTCTTAATTCGATTGCATAGAACATCCCCTATGAGCGGAGATACACAATCACATGACTACATCTTACCAAGCCCATAATTATGGGCAGACTGCTTTGTAACCAATCTGTTGTTTGGTTGATATCTACTACGTTAGCGGTATTGTTTGAGACGCAAAAGGCAATATTGAACATTACATACGATCAGTTATTTGTCGCAGCGAGCTAATGGACTCCGAAGTTGAAAATATTCTTTTAAGCTAAACTATTCTAACTTCTTACTGATTGTTTCGCTCCCACGCCACTCATTAGAACAGCGACCAAGATTCCCATCTGAAAACCGTACGACTGCTTCGTTGTACGCTGTTCTTCATGGCAAGTTATGATTGGAAGATGGTTCGAAGTGGCTAGTCGATAACATGACAAAAGTAAGACAACTTTAACCAGTGGACTGGCTCTCTTAGTTGCAGTTAGACTACGGGTTTGGATTCAACGGGATCCCCTGAAGGTATAGCTGGACGCAGTTGGTGATATGGTTCAGCTCCGCAGTCTGGCTTTCTCGGATGCGAAACGTTTTTCTTTTGTATATTTGTTAAGCTTACTATTTCGCAATCGATCTTGACCATTGCTGTTGCTTTCTTTGAGCGGGTGGTGCTGTAAGGTAGCAACCAAAACCATGGTACGTTAATGCATAGTTAATGAGTGTACAAACTGATTGATACTGATAATCATAGTAATTACTCTTCTGTCCACTAGAGTCAAATAAAATAATTTCTTGACAAGTAAACAAAACATTATCATGCGATTTGAAAAGGTAACGGAGAACGCCACTTTCTAGAAGAGTTCCGAAAGGTGCTAACCGTTTCCGAGCAAGCTAATTAGGTCTAGATTAGATGCTCCATAGAGTAGGCCTGCCTACGAAAAGAAATTATGGAAGGGGTTACTCGGGAGATCGCTGTTACTAATGGAGAAGTGGGTGCATCTGAACATATTGTTTGTAGCTTTTTGTTTTTGCTGGTAATAGCTGGTTAACCATACTAGTAAACTAGAGGTATAACTATCAGTTTCTTACTTTCCTTGATCCCCTTGCACTGTTTCCATGCTCGGTCTGCGTCTGCAGTCGCTGCGGGTAACGGAATGATACTAGCTCAGTCGTGAAAATTAAATTTTCTGAACCTTGTGCACACCTACCACCACGCTCTGCAGGTAAATAGCATAATGGTGGATGTAAATGACTGAATTAATTGCTTGTTTTCTCACGTAATATTTTTTTCCGAATGACTGAGCTTCTATGGCTCCGGATAATAACTTCTGAATTTTCGGACTTTTGCAGCAGGCCCACTCTCGTTTTGTAATGAAACAGCGAGATCTGGATCGACTAGATGGGCTTGTGTGACACATCCATGCACTCCACAATATTTTTCTATGATTTTACGTGATATCGTTTCGTGTCTCAGATAGGTGGTTTTCAAGGCGTTGTTATTACCCAGCTTAGGATTGGATTGCCAAGGTTAGCGAACATAAACCTTTAAAAGTAACGGTTTATTCTAATGAGATCTTGAAACTACCGGACAAAGATATTTGGAATTATTCTTCAGAATGAGTTGGTTGATAAAAAGTCTGCCCGGGACCCCAAAAATTATTCCTATATAATTCACTAACGGTGTTGGTTTTGGGGTAGGTCCGTGGCTGTCTATATTGGAAATGGTCGGGTTTGCTGAGTTTAAGATGAAATAAAGTGTGATCATTAAGAGACGTTTTTGGTGAGGCAAAAGGAGAATGGAGTTCACCTCGAAAGAGACATTGAGTCGCTCTCGCCGAGCGTATAACGCGATCCGATGGATGTTTTTGCTGAAAATTGCGGCTTCTATCGATGCTTAGGGAAGACTGAAAGTAAGCTGTCCATGTCAAAAGAATTGGATAATAAAGTGGTATTTCTGACTTCCCTTACACAAACTAACACTTCAGCATAATTCAAAGGTATTATCTACTATTATGTGTGGTCTATTTCACCTTATTTAGGTGATATTTCAGTTGATGGAAATCGGATCACTGAATTTGAACTTTGGCCTATCCTAATGGTTTTATTTCACCTGTTCAATGATTTTCATGGAATGTTATCACATAATTACATATTGTTATTATTGTTCCGCATTGGGCTTACTTCAGATTCCTCCACGGGAACATCGAACGATTATAGTACTCCGCTTGGTTCGCTTGGAGTAAAGTCTAAACGGAACCGAATGGCTCTAATCAAACTGGAGACAGTTTTTTTCACCTACTTATGGTCTTTGGATCTTGAAGCCGTGCTAACTTCCATGTCATGTTTTCGTCTCCTCTGTCATGAGGCAGAACTGTGGAGCAGTGCAGCTTCTGCGTTGTCTGGCGTTCCAGATTCTGATCGCAGCACATTTCATCGTTGTGACTGCCCACCTCGAATCCAAGGTGCTACTTCGACAACTCGATGTACAGCCGAAGGAGCTGATTGGGATGCAGATTGCACGTCTGCTTCTGTGTTAAACGATATCTTGTTCACTTCAATGGACCCACATAAATATCCTAGTGTTTCGGCCTCTGACCTTTTTCAAAAATCACCACCGGAGGCATCACGACCACAGCGTTCTTCTCCCAGTCGTTTCTTCTCTCCCATTGTTCCAGTTCCCGGTGAATCAATTACAGATCAACAGTCAAATCGTGTTTCTGCAGTCGGGCCGTGCATCGCTTTGTGTAATTGTGGCTGCCCTTTGTGTACACCTGCCTCATACTTACCAGCCTTAGGCCCAACCGAATGCACAAGTAGCAGTGGCAGTACTGCACCAGCTACTGCGAGTAGTGCGCAGGCTTCCGTTGCAGCTATTCAGAACGAAGCTCTCTACATGTTTGGTGATGGTGGTGGACGTAGCGAATCAAATACTGCTACTTCTAGTGGTTCTAATCCGTACTCACCGATTCATGTGCTTTCCTCTTCTTCCTCTCCATCTCTAAGCAAGAGTCCTCAAGCTGTGAGAACCGCTAACCGTCACCCCTACTGTTCTGGGAAGACCAACATATGTTCTTTGAACTCCGCTTGGACTTTTCCCGATGGTCACTTACCCGATTTACTTCCAGTTTACGAAGTTTATGCGGAAATTGCGGAGCATAGCCGTTCAATCATTACCACAGGTCGTGCGCACCTTCAGAAACAAATTCTGGCTCTTTTACGCAAAGTTAATCACCAGACACAAGGGAATAAGTTGGTAAGTTTTATTTTGTCTTAGACCTTGACGCATAGTTATTTAATCCTAACACCTCAGTTGGCAAAAGCACCCTATCTACGTTGGTTTTCATTGCTTTTACACTTGCATTATGATTTAATTTCATATAATGAATTCTTTTATAATTAAACAATTAGATTTCGGTTAACAGCCTTTTGTTGCATAAGAAATATCGCGAAAATAACAGGTATGATCCACGGTAAATGTCTCCATCCCCTGGTCCAGCCAGATCCTAGAAGCATGTGATGTGGACTTTCTATTCGAGAACCTGAGCTCAACTGACCGTGCGACACAAAAAACAGAACAACTAAGGTAGCTGCTACAGCCACCGTTAGTACAGCTGTCATACTAAGTGAGGGTCTCCGCATCGCAAACTTGATGATGTTCATCGCATTCTGACATGCAAGCCCCGTGACTGATAACTTTGGTTGCCGTATCCTCCAGTTATTCAAAGGACAGCTCACTTTCGACGCTGATGTTCCACTGATGAGGACCAGTGGATTTCTAGAGACAGGATATTCAAAGAGCACAAATTGGTGGATAATATTTTTTTCAGCTATGCAGATTCATAACGAAACATCTCAGTTTATTGCAAAAACATTGAAGGCCGGGATCAGTAAGACAAACGGTGGTTGAAAAGAAGATTAATGGCGCCAACATGCGTGATTCGAAATCGGATGTATATATCTTCCGCGTGCAATACTCAGATTTGACTGTACGTCACCGATCCAAGTGACTGATTATTAGATATTTCCTTGCGTGTTTCACCATTCAGAACATGAACCACTCACCTTTAATCAGCCACCACCAGCCTGTTCGCGCCCTAATACTTGTGTGACTGAATGGTTGCTAATACTCGACACTCATGACACCGAGACCTAGGTCGATGAACCCCTTCAATCTCATAGATCTATCACGATCAAAGCGCACGCGGCAGAGATGCTTTCAATCATCAAAATTAATTGGATTCACATCATGATACGATAGTTCTTTGTCGACCAACTTAAAATGATTTTTAAATAAGTTTTCCGTTTTCCCCGACCAGTTTCCTCTAACCGTTTGTTGAACTGCTGATGACTACCTTGTTTCGGTCATTTGAGGTGTTCTCGGAAGCTGATTCAAGTGAATCAGTTCATTTTAAACCGTAGTTGATAGTTTCTTGGCATTTTTGAAGTTCCTTTCTCATGCAGTGATCTTCTACCCACTTACACCAAATTTATTTTATTTTGCGGTGAGTTTCACGGCTTACCATCCGCTGGTCAGTTTAGTCATTATTCTTAATTTAACTCGCTGTTTTGTTCTAGGCTTGGGAACATACTTATATGATATGGCTTCGGAGTACGAAATTTCTAATCAACTACCCGAAGTCCAAAGTTTCCGTTTCTTCTGGTGGACCCGAAGATTCTTGTTATGATACTCCGGCAACTCATTCTTCCGGTAGTACTGGATCCACTCTAAACACCAACGCTGACCCCAGTAGCGTACTTAATGACTCTGTCTCGATCGGAGCTGATTTGGACTCAATCGGAATAGCAAGCGAAGGAACAGGTGCCGGTCGAGACGGTCGTGGCGGTGTGTTCGGCACATCGTTTGCATTAGGTTCTGTTTCTGCATCATTGCTTGCCCCCACAGGAATTGATTTCAGCGGTACTGTTGGTCTGAGTGGCGTGTCCGGATCAGTGGCTGCCAGTGCAAGCGCTTTCAGTAACGCGGTAGCTCTGTCTGCTGCCAACACTGGTGGTGGTGGTGGTGGTGGTGGTGGCGGCGGCGGCGGCGGCGGTGGTAGCGGTGGTGGTGGTGGTGGAACTTCAGGGTCGACACGTTATTTGGCTGTGAAGCGTCGTGTCAGCCAACAAGTACCAGCAACAGACAGAGAAATAGAAGATGTACTGAACGAATGGGCAAATATGACGGGATTTCTTTGTGCTCTCGGGTCGGTGGTGCTCAACCCACAGGTCTTGCAGTCTTCATATGCATGTGTAAGTTCGGATTGTTACATTTTAAAACAACTTGTCCTCTTCTTTTCATCCTAAGCTGGTGTTTTAGAATATTTCATTGGCTTGCTTTAACGTAAAACCTATGTTGTGACATAATTTCTTGCTTTTAAAAGTTGACTCACTAAGGTAATCCCATTGGGTTATGGTTTTTTTCCAATTATCTCTTTGTAACTTTGCTATTTGAATTAGACTCACGGCATATTTACCCTTCTTCATGGCTTTTGGTGAACCGGGTCAATGTTTCTCAAGGCAAGTTTTACAATTTGACTGTAAAACTTGCCTTGAGAAAGACTACCCACGGTAGTCGAAATGTTGGCGCATTACATCTACCAACAACGCTGTTATTAACATTATATCATTCACAAGCAATACGATCTTTTAAGCAAAGGTCTATACAGTACAATACAACTAGCAACATATTTCTCCCGTTTATTAGACACAGTCGTCCTCAGATTCCCCTGTCTACTCTGTGTTTTAATTCCATGTTACTCCTCCTGATAGAACCACTGTACATGTAATCGTCGACCTTATGACACGTCACCGTCCTTCGCAAAGTTATACGGGACAGGGACCTCATCCCCCTGTTGGATGAGCCCCGGAGCGGATAAGAAATCTACATTCATATCACGTGAAAGAAATGATCCTGTACAGCAAGATGGAGGCTCCTCAGCAAACAGTTCCGAGGATGGAGGGACTGCTGAACCCAGTCAGGTAACTATTTCATCTACAGCCACATTGACCACTACACTGGAATGTGACCAGAAGAATTCTGATCTCAACTCGAATGTAGATGGAATGTGTGATGTGGAATGCCGTCCGTTTATCAGCCGGAGTCAGATGGAGGTAAGACTTTTGTGATCTTGGAACGCCGTTGTTTCTCATAAATTTTAATGGAACATTTTCCCGGATCCATGGTCTTGGATTTAAATCTGTGGTAAGGAGTGGTAACTGTAGGGCTGGCATTGTAGTTCTATGGTGGGGCCTTTTCTTTTTTAACTATCCTTCAAATAGGCTAAATTGATTTCCTGCTTGGTTAATCTCTAGCATAATTGAACCAAGTTATGAAGAGTTTTTAACTTATCAATTTGATACAGTCACAACCAATATCGATCTAATATGTGGATTAATTGCACGTTTTACGAAACGTTCAAAGCCATGGTTTGAATCTACAGGTCGTGGTGGGGAAATAACAATAAGCTGATCAGTATTAATTCTTAAAAATCCTAAACTGAAGTCTCCAAATATTTCATTGTGAACATTGTTGTATTTGGATCCGAGGACCATCCTTGCATGTAGCCGATCACTACAAAGAGTCTTCCGAAATATAAGTAAAAACAATTAATCTCAAGCATTTTTGATTACACAACTCCGTTAATTTTTGGTCGAATAATTCCTTTGATCCCTTTATCAGGTTTTCTAGTATCTGCTGATTGTGCGCAATGTGCCATCATCTTAATTTTAATTCCGAACACATCGAAACTTTGTTGTTTGCTTTACAATGAGTGGTGTCGTTAAATTTTCTGACCACAATTTACTTCTTCTTTTGGCAAACTGGAAGCATATGTGATTATTTTCCAGCATTAGAAAGACGAATTCTTTGAAGTGTGCCATTTTCAATTGCAGGGAGAATTCTGCCGCTCTTGTTACACTGATGGTAAAATGCTGCATTTCCACTTTAAAAACCCTTTATCTACATATCTCCACTGAATTTCAGTTTTACTAAATTAACCATATTGCGCAGTGTTTTGGAGAACGTGTTGACGTTTTTTGTGTAGGCTAGTTGCACTGATTGCAGTATAGCAATGTACATCTCGACCATCTGCCGCAGTGACTGTATGGTTTTTGACTGCCATATTACAATCGTATTTCGATTGAAATAAATTAGCACGCCCTAGAATCTAAAAGCGACAACCACAGCTAATCTGATTTTCAGCAATACCACCATGGACCCAGTAGTTTTATCACCTGAATTAACTTGTGACCCCTTTCCAGGTATGCAGCACTTCTGATGAGACGGGTCGAACACCCTCGTCAAACACAGATAGCCAGACTTCGCGCTGCAAACAAACTGGGCAGTGTGTTCCTTCAATTCATTGTCCCGTTTGGCACCAGTATGCCGACTGTGGTCCTCGACTGGGTCCGGGTGCACCGAAGTTGAATAGACTTTGTCCTGTTCATTCCCAGCCTGTATCGGACAATTCGAGTCGGCGAGTATCTTTGGCACAGTCAACGAATATAGCACAAGACCAGTTCTCTCCAGTGTCTCAGTAAGTTAGTTGTTCACTTTTAGAGGGAATATAACAAATTTTTGTTCATTTTTCAAAAAGAATCAGGTTACCGAGTTAGCAGACTTAGTCACATTTATTTCAGCAAAAACTTAACTGCTTCTGTACGATTCCACTCGAAAGTCGGTGGACGAAATTTTTTATCTTCACAATAAGGTCTCTGCAGTTTGTTTTCTGACTGTTTAATAACGTCAAGGGTTAACATAATTTTACAGGGAGTTATGGCCTAGTTATTTTCAGTGCAGGTCTATCTGAGAGTGGTGGAATGCGTACAACACTGGTTACCACCGTAAGTCATTTGAATGTATGAGTGAAAACCTGTCGGAATGTTTGACAAAATAATGTCGAACAAGCGTATGTCTGGTGTCACCTTGGATTCGAAATTCAGATGTGCAGGAGAAAACCGTGTAGGTAGTGCATATGTTAAAACGGTTTTGGATTCAATGTCTTTAGGGCCGGATAAATTAATAAAAAACAAGATAGATAAGTGGAATGCTAAATACATGAGGCCATATTAAGCTTATTATGCAACATTTTTTTGTGAACAAAAACACTCACTAATGGCTCTGGGAACAGTGTTTCATTATCTCATGTTTGGTCTCAGTAGTACCAATGATTTGATTTTACATAAAACTACTTCTTTCTACTGGTTTAATGAGACTTTTTGTACATAAATAACCTACTGAGGCAGAATCACAAGTATTTGTCAACGTCGTGTGTTTTGAACAGCAAGGAATAGGGCAATTCAGTCGCAATTTAATGTCTGTGGATTTTTCAACAAGTTTTGTTTCCTGTGTTTTACTATACACAACTATTTGCTTCTCTGGTGTTACACTTCACTCCACTTTCTCGATTTTCTCGCATTCATCGGGAAATGCACTCGGTCGTCTCGGACGCAGCGTCACAAAAAAACAGTGCTGTCCCTGTTCGTCGTGCCTCCTTCAAATAGCGTTTGAATCTCATCGAATTTACTTCCGCCAGATAAGGCTCTTCTTCGTCCTGAATCCCCCTTCAAACTAACCACATTCAATGGCGAGGTGCACCACCTTGTATTGAATACAAACAGTTCATCTCCGACTGAATTAATCGCTGTAAATCAACTCGGTAATTTGACACGTATTGCCCATGCCTGTCCTTCGTTTAAATTCTATTGCTTTGTTGCTCATATGTTAGACTAGGCTGGACAAACCGTTTTGTTGTTTAGGCAGGTTTGGTGTAAAGGTGTGTGAAAGTTTGTGTCGGCCTTGGCATCGGTTGGCAATTTCCGAGTTCCTGGGCGGAAACGTCGAGAGACATGGCTTAGGACCGGAGGCAGTAGCTGGCCTGCTTTATGGGCTATCTGTAGAACTAATGCCCTGTAAAATACAAAGACAGGACGGAAAAACACAAAATTTTTACGGTAATGACTCGGAAACCACTTATTTTTATGCCGTTTATTGTTCTCCTCTTTTCGTTTCCGTTTTCTAAGTAATTCTTTTTAAGTGTTTTTGTTTTGTCACTATGCCTGTTTCCAATATATATGTGCAAGTACGCATAACGTTCATCTGGATCCATACAATGATAAAACAAAGATGGTGGTGTATCTGTTATAATAAGAAGTAGATAAATCGAGAATCACTTTTTTTTGTTTTTGTACACCGTTCTCGGAATTCTTGGGTCATTTCTGAAGTATGAAAGTCACAGTAGATAGTAGTAGTAAGTAATATAGCGTCCTCACGTTTGTTCTATATTCTACATCATCATCTTTTCTCGCCTTTTTCTGGGAATCCGTTCATTGGATGGAAGGATCCGACAGTCACGAGTTGGGCAATTAGGCCTTTATCATTTCTCTATGGCATTGGTTACTCATTGCGGCATTCTTCCAGTTATCTTTGGCACGCGCTAATCCTGTGTGGCAGAGTAAGCGTTGGATTAGCGCCCGCAGCACATGACCAATTCACCTCAGTCGATTTCGTAAAATGAAAGCTCAGAGGCAAGAGCTAGCAGGCCCTAATACTTAACATTCATCTAGCACATTCCCAGCGTGATTTTATCAATTGACACGGGCGATTTTACACAGATATCGATTCCCATAGTCTCCTAATCGTTGAATATCATCCTCACAAAGTTGTCATTCATGCAGCAAGACCGCACAAGTGGTAGCATAAACTTTGCCCTTTAGCACTGGAATTACATTACGACGGCATGATATATGCACGGTTAGAGGAACTGTTTGATAACCAGAAAACATACTCACTTTAGTTGTTCTTAATATACAACTGAGCTGTAGGAGCTGAAATGGGACAAAAAAGAATTAGGTAGAACTGTAGCAAATACACAAACACAAACAAGATTTAATTAAGACATGGTGCTAGAAATATCTTAGTTTACTGAAGGCTTTTGCAATGCGGTCGGCACCGCCAAGTGTGATGCAACTCCAAAGGTAGATGTAACTGTGGATGTTTCAAATTATTGACGGCAACGGTGAGCGTGGACACAGGATTGTGCCAACCTCGGAGCAGAACTTTACACTTAGAAGGCACCAACCACATTCCGAACTTTGGTGCCTTCATAGCATACTTGATGCGCTATGGGTTTGATCGTTTATTTAAGATTTCTGGTCGTCTTTTCCAATCTGCTTTTTTCACTCATGTCCGCTACTACTTTTGTGAGAGTAACCAAGTCAAGCTGGTGTAAATCTCGTTTTACTACAGAAAACCTTTTGTTTCTAGTGGATTGGTAGAAGTGTATCCCTGTATTTATGATCATCATCTGTTTCAGCGGTTTTTTGAGTCATCTGATTAGTCCGCCGTGTTTTCTGGCTTCCGATTTGAAGCGGTTTTATTCACTTCGTTGTGAAATCCAGTGGTCAGTGCGATAATGCGGTCTCATTTGTGCTTGGATGTTGGAACGCCCTCGCTACTTGGCACGGTTAAATTTCGTTTTTTGTTTTTATAGATTTGCAGCCTGAACTCCTCGATCCATCCCCGCACAAATTCTGGCAACCAGTAAAATGACTCGGTGCAGTTTTTGCCTAGACAAGGCGAGAATGGCATCCCGTCACAATGGCTAAGCGATTTAGAACATTTCGAATAGCCTGTGGATCGTCACGTAGCAAGAATATATTGACGTGATTCAAATACAAAACATGATTGCTGCTGTAAAACTCCACGTTACTAGTGAGGATTTCAAATGCGTTCAACAGTGCACACTCGTCTACGAAGTTGACTAGGAGCTATGAGATGGGATGCGCTTATGGTACGCCACTTGTAAGGACAATTGGGGAGGCATGTGCCACAGGCTCTTACTCTATCCGAAGCGTGACCATAGATTTCGCCGAGGATGGCAACATACTTCTTTGCGTCCTAGTTCTGTATCAAACAACTTCATGATTTAGACCTGTGGAGAGAATCAAATGCCGTACGGACGACCAAAATTATAGCAGCACTAGGCCTCTGGTATGTCGGTATTCTCATAGCTGGTAGAGTGTAAAGATTTAATCCAACCGGGGTGAAAACCACCTAGTTTGTTAAAGAATAACTTCTCGAGAATTTCAAAAAGCATGCAAGATGCGATTGACATCAGAAATTTTGATGAGGCAGGTTTCCGAAAATCCTTTCCGGACCTTT
Organism: Fasciolopsis buskii; assembly: GCA_008360955.1. Lineage (NCBI taxonomy): Eukaryota > Metazoa > Platyhelminthes > Trematoda > Plagiorchiida > Fasciolidae > Fasciolopsis > Fasciolopsis buskii. The sequence goes on along the minus strand of LUCM01009888.1, from coordinate 160,011 downwards.
GTTATTCCCAGGACGAAATACAGAATCTCCGCAGAGAATAGTGCTCCTTACCCTAGCCCGAATTTCAGCTAATGTTCTAGTCAAATCACTAAAAACTTTCCTTTTAAAAGCTCTGGAGCAAAGCCATCGGGGCGTGTAGCTTTATGACACTTCAGGGACCGAATTATCTACGTAGTACCACTTTTGTAAGCGGGTCAGTGTAGATGGGTCAATACGCGTGGCTGTTCGTTAGTGCGGATAACAGTGATGGCGATCAGCTAAACTGTATAATGAAGTATTCTGCTCATTTCAAGCATCTGCGCAAATTAGACTTTGTCAAGCCGTCTTTTTGTTCAGTGTTTTGCTGACGCCTTACAATTTTATACCGTGATCGAATCGAGCGCAAAGATTTACGAGTAATCTCAGTGCCTGAAGCAGTTTATTTTTCTCCAACACGTTTGAACCATCAAGCTTTTCAATCTTCACGTGAACTCGCCTTCAACTGGATGTTCGCGAATCAACATAATTCGCTATGTTGCTCGCTTGCGGGGATAGGTTGGCGACGGTCATATAGTTGTAGAGAAGCGAGGAAGATCCAATGTTTGACAACGCGGAGGGTCGAACAACAGATAATCTGACAGCAGATAGCATTAATTGCTGTATACTTGACCAATGAATTTCAAAATTTGTATCATTAGTTGCCAATACCTCTGTGTTGAAAGCTCACCCGCCTTAACACTGTTCATAAGAGGCGAATCCTATTCCGGCCAACACGAATGAAAGCAGTTACACATACCAACGCATGATCAGACTCAAAATGGATAGCATAGCAGGATTAACAATCCCGGTTGCCACCGCTCTAACAGTTATTGATCGTTGTATGGTTAGTCCTATACTAGTTTTGAACCAAAGTTGTTGGGCTTCGCTTGTCCAAGGTACGTCTTGAATGGTAAAAGGTTGTGCTGCCAAGGAATAATTAATCATTCGAACATACACTGAGCAACCTATTCTTATCTTTAGTGCGACCATTTAGCAGTCCATGCAAACTTCCCAGTTGACAGTCACTGAGTAGCAAACAGGCCCCACAATCATTGAAGCCACCCGCAGTAATAATGAGATCCTTGCAGCGAGTTGTCACAAGTAGGTCAGATTTTGCAAGAAACATCTTGAGCCTCATTTGAGTCAGTCGTTTGGGGTGCAGGCAAATACCAGGAGCAGAGCACGCTTCTCTTCACGAATTTCACTAATATTACAGGAACCATTGAGTTTCAAGGCACAGAGGCTACTGGTAACTGAGATTCAACCTAAATTGGCATCCACGGCCCTACTGCTGAGAGCAATGTTGATGCCGGCAAATCGGATTTCACAGTAAAAATCGCCGGAAAGGCAAAGGTGGAATCGGAAGCTAGGTTTTGAAGGTGGGATCGGTGGACCTATATTGCCAAGCTCTTGCCGAGGCGTTCCTGACTGGCAACTGATATTCGTAGTCACAGGCTTACGAGTGCTCTGTCTTGTCCAACCTGCATGGACTTAGGTGCAGTTGTCCTTAGTTTGGAAGGTGAGGTTTATTGGAAAAAATCTGGACATCTCTCGTCAGAAGGACAATTAGTAAAAAGAAGTCAGCAGAGGATCTCGTTCACAAATGGAAGGACATTAATTGAGGGATGGACGAAGTTTTACTTAAGTACAAAAGATGTATTGTGTGACTGAGAATCGCTGCGGTAAAACCTCTGTAGGGACGAGAGCGAAGAAACGAGTATAATATATCATTACTTTTTCAGTGGGCAGTATACTGTACAGTTGTTCGAACCAAAACTGGGCTTTTTGAGGAACCTCGAACGAATGATCTGATCTGCGCATACGTTCAGAAGTCCCCGTCAGAGTGTTAAGATAGTCATACATATTTTGTCCAAATAATGGTCAAGAAAATCAAATGTGCCCCCTCTCAAACACTACCGAATGAACAAGCCTCAGTTTGGGAGTCTGTTCAGATGTGTTTTAGTGAGCTAGTTTGTCGCAAACGAGTTTGGTTAACCAAACGGGATGGTTAACATACAAGCCGTGATCGAGTGGAAAATAACCTGGTGTGTGAACCTTTCGATGGTCAGTTGTTTATCCACCAGGTAGCACCATTCATTGAATATTTCTCCATGGTAATTACACCAGAATAGTGAATCAACGGCGGTGAACAGAGAGAAGTTTAGCCTACCAAATATCAGCAGCAACGCCACATTACATCCGTTTCGGAAAGTATCGAATCCACCCAATTCAGATCGGTCTATTTTAATCAGTACCTTCACAATGCAGCCATAAAAATGAGATGTCATACCAACTATGATGCGAAGATGCAGAATAAGAGAACTATACACGTAAAATACGATTTGATTTAAAGGGATATCGTAAATTGTTAGATGGTGATGGGGTATTTGGTCGTTAGTGTATAATCAACTGACAGTACGAAAGAATTTATGCCCAAAACCAATCAGCAAGCAGAAAAGCGGCCAGATGTTGATGCGTGATTTCTCATTTGACTTTCTGCTACCCGATTTTCCAAGTCGTTTTAAGAAGCTCTACCCCAAACATTCTAGCAAAATACCTGATCTGCAAAGCAGAAGAGCAAAATACGACGTTCGCAAGCCGTTGGGACTCGGCGATTAAAAGTTCACTTAATGTCTTTTGATCAATTCAAATCATAAATCCAAAACTCCCCGGAGTGAGAGGCAAAGCTAAAGTCTCATTTAGTGTCGAGATGCACTCGCCTTGTAACATTTTCAATTTAAATCCTGCAACGTCCTCGAAAATGCTGCTGCCTGTTCGTGGTCACTTATTCGATGAGTATGGCCCTAACTTTTTCACAGGTAACTACTAACTCGACAATTCTTCCCTGATCTACAACCTAAGGATGTACCGGACGGTATACGCCTCTCCAACGGTGATTTATTTTGATTAGGAGTCAGAATTCGATCCGTAGTAGTGTTCCTAAATAATACCAATAAGAAGCAATCAGAACCAGAGCATAACAAGGCAAGAATATTTAGAGCAAAAAGCTGAATCAAAATCAGTGTCATTCTAAATAAAATTATTCCCAGTAATTTCTTTTTTCATCTGGTTTGTAATATGATTACAACTCACCGGGCCCCTCGCAATTCCGTGGTTAGTACTGGCTTATACTAGGCAGATACTATATAATACAGCCCTATAGAACAACTCTTCACTGGTCTTAAATTTCAACCAATATGGAGTCGACTTGTTTGTATATAGATTACGGAATGTTGAAATAAGTCCACAATGAGCAGAACTAAAATCCACTTTCAGTATTATTTTCTGAAGGCGACACCAAGGTTATCGCTAACTTTGTGACGCCAATTTAGCCCGCAGCACTACATTATATTAAGTAGGAGGAGCATTGACTCATTATACAGTGTCAACAACCAGGTCACTATTACAAACAACGTAAAATTTTTACAGCCAGTCCATTCTTTCTAGAAATCACCAGTGCTGCTGAAACATCGCATTCTGACTGCATCACAAACCCGGATTTGAACAACTATGAATCAAATACCTTGACCAAAGAGTCTCCTAAAATGCCCCTTACTTATTCTTTAAACATCACTTTTACATCGTACAGCACCGCCTCATCATTGGTTCTGGACGATGTCGAACGAACACGACATTATGGGGAACTAGGAAAACTCCTCCAGGGATTGCAACGCAAAGAAGCTTCGTAGAGTCAAACTCCCACTCAGGGACCAAAGTTTTTCATTACGAGTATGTCGATGGTATTGCCTTGCTGAATGACAACGCACAGGCTATTCAACGCGCGTTGAACCGCTTGATGATTGAGGTATCCATACACGACATGTGCTTTGCACCTTCAAAATGCAGTTTACTTTTTCAAGACCGGCAAGGGCCTGTGCCAGCACTCGTTCTTTGTGCTGATCGGTTAGAGGTAGTCGATATCTTTCAAGTACTCCGGGAGTCTGATCACACCTGACGGTGTTGGGGAGGTGATTCCATTACGAATATGAAAAGCCGGAGTAGCTTTCGCAAACGTGCGACACTTGTGGCGCCGCCATGACATCTGGCTTTCCTTCAAGGGAAAGTTGTAAAATGCCACAGTTGGTAGTGTTCTGTTTCGCAGTTGCGAGACTTGGCCTATCTGCTTTGATGATGCCCAGCGACTTTCTGTTTTCGACCACCGATTTCTCCGAAGCATTGCTCGTGCCTGGTGGGAACATCGGGTGAGCAATGCCGAGGTGCGTCGTCGTGTGTTTGGCGCAGACAATCGTCCTCTGATTGAGATAATTGCTTTACACCACCTTCGGTGGCTTGGACACGTATTGCTTATGACTGTCCGTCGTCTACCTTTTCATGCTCTTTTTGCACCTGCTGGTCAAGGTTGCAAGAAGCGATGTGGCGGTCAGGCGATGACTTGGCGTAGAGGCATGAAGAATTCGGCTTCGGCTTTGTCCTCGGTTGGTGTTTCCCGCCTTCTTGGTTGGTGTCCAAGAAATGAGGATTGTTGTTGTTTGAAGATGCTCATAGATATGGCTCAGAACTGAATTCAGTGGCGTGAATACTGTGTGGTCTGTCTGTAGAGCTCGTCCCTGTTAAAAGTAATCCAAAAACAATCACAAAACCACAAGATGTGTATGGTAGATGCACAAAAAACAATGGGGCCGTTACGGCTTATTATTATTTACCCCCTTATTTATCCGCTTTTTGTAAAGTTCCGTTTACATGTTGTTTGGGTTGGCAGCTATTTTTTTAACCTGATATATATTTTATAGTTGAATGCAGGATCATTTCGCCGCAGTTTATGCGCACACCTTCCTTATCAGTTGTGTATGCTTGAAATAATATCGGATGCAGTAAAAAAGTTTTTCAAGGATTTTCTGTTTTTAGAACCATTAACCTTGCAGCAAAGTGGTCTGGTTTTCGTAAACACCTCAGAGCACCATGTATTCACAAAAAAAGGGACGAGAAATAATGAAAGACGGCGGTGGCCAAGCGGATAAGGCCGTGACGTTTGGACATGAAGCTCGCGGGTTCGAGTCCCCTCACCGCCGGTCAACTCCCCCAATTGGCGGTCCTTTGATTGCCGCGGCCCTCTTCCTAAAAAATGATGTACATTGTTATTTCAATAATAAAAGAAGCGAAAAATAAAAACTGACGGTAATTAGTTAAAATAATCATACGCAGTTGAAAGATTTCGAATGCAAATAGGCCAGTGACAGTGACTGCGTCTTTGAGACATATTTTTCTGTCTCCAGCCGTCCTTTGATGGGATCTCATTGGCTCCATCCTGGTAGTCTAACTGAACCTCCACGGCTAGTCCATTGGTTCAGAAAAGGTTGAATATGTAGTTAAGTTATTTCTGTCTTATTCCCTTATGTTGTTCACGAAAATCGGGTCTTTTTGGCTAACAAGTACATGGGGTTTACTATCGGGAATTTCACGTCACATGGGGAGTTTTGCTCTATCATTGGAAAGCTACTGCCTAGGGTCAATCTTTCTGTACTGAAGTTCTCTTCTTTGTTGTTAGGTTATGTATCACGATTTTGCTACTCATTCTGATCGATGTGTTTGAGGGCATACACGTCAGAGGATCCGTCCCTTCGTTCGAATAATAGTAATTTGGGAACTACTAACCTCATTGACAAATGGATGCCGATGATGAATCATTGAAGTAAATTAGAAATGTTCTTTCTTGTTCCCAGAAATGGTAGATTCAACAAATTATCATTTTTAGGAACTTCTTTTGGCATGGAACTGATATGCCACTAATTTTGATGGTCATAAAAATGGTCTTTCCAAGAGTGTCACTTAAGCGCTTGATTTTTCCGTAGCTTTGTGGATTACAAACATTCATGTGCTTGCGATCCAAGCTCTTGTTTCTCAGTTGTTCGTGAAGCTTTATTTGAGTGAAACTCGTTCTTACTATATGAGCTTTGCCATGCCGACTTTGGTAAGTATCTGACATTAGCATCCGAAGACCGTGAAGGGAAGCTTGTCTGAGATTGAAAAATTCAAAATTGGGCTCAAGTTTTCGTCAATGTTCTTTAGGCTGTACCTATTGGAAACCGCCGGGTTCACAGAGCCATTGATTTCATGATTTCCATTCACATACTGTATTATTATTATCAGACTAGCATACGGATTTTAGATTTATGGCATCACTTCTGCCATGTAATATCGTAAAGTCATATTGATAACCTCATCACATGAACACGAAACATTTTTAATTGTGCAAGGTGCGCCATTTCAGCCAACCTGAGGATGGCATGGAGGATAATGTGGCTCGTCAAGATCAGGCTCATGGAAATGGGAGCAAACATGTTGTCAGTGAAGGTATTCATTACGGGATTGTGCTTTCAGAATTTATATTTTCCAGGCCTTTGGTGAATGGTTCAGATTTCCATCGTTCGTTTTGGTTCGTTTATTCTAATTTTTACAAAAGACCATACTATTTTACCATCTGCCGCGAGAATTCTTACTTTTTCAATTTTGTTTGATTGCTCCCGGCTTTTTCTCCTTCCTAGGTATATTGGAAATCTGCTACTTTTGATTAGTTGTCAGCATGAAAAGTTTGGACACCAAATTCAAAAACACGTTAAGGAAGCCATCGGAAACGAGTTGAATCCGCTCATCTATCCAATTCTCTTCAACCAACTTCGGGCGCACGTGGACGCATGCTTCTCCGGTCAGGGTCAGCAGCAGGTTGTGGTCACTGAAACAAATACGTTATTCATTGAGAACGTGATCTTCATTATGCGTAGTATCTTGGACAAACGAACGAAGCCAGTGGACCGAACAAACGGGCATCTGGAAGTAGTAAGCATAGAAAGCTTGATGCTCAACATCGTCCGGTGAGTGATGTTCGTCTCAGTGTTTGCTTCCTTAATGGCCGTCAAACTTATTGGAAACTAATTCTATATTTAGCTTGTTGGAAAACTGCCTTGAATGAAAAGATTTCGCTGTCTACTAATGGAATTCATACCTCATGACGTGTTTTTAATTATTTTCTTAATCGCTATTCTCTGGCATAGATCTATGAGTTAGCTACTAAGTTACTACCATACAATATTTCAACCCCCCTTGCGATCCGCCAGCTGGTCCACTATTTTCTACTCTTTTATTGAATGTTACTCCCTTTCGTTGAAAGCAGTCAATGGTACGGGGCCGGAAAAATCTAGCGAGTACTGCAACTTTTGTAATCTGCTGACATCAAAACGAATAGTTTTGCATGATTGGAAATCCCTATGATGCGCACGATTTAAACGACATCTGTCACTCAATCGCCTTTGCTTGTAATTTTCTTGCGTCTTATGCCGAATTCGGTTACGTTCAGAAGAATCTCGCTTTGATTCTCTTAATTACATTTTCACCATCGTTGATCGTTTTACCTGGTGCGCGTGCAGTACATTTCTGGGAACTGAAAAGGACCCAGCGTGACCCCTTAAAATCGGCCCGTCTCTAATCCAACCTACTAGTTCTCCAGGGGTTTTTACTGGGAGCTCAGTCTGTGGAATCATGAACACTTGAACAAACCGTGAGAGCATGCAATCTAATTTTCACCTCTCACCGTTATTTTTCAGATACGTGCGACATTTGGAGTGCGTGCATTCGTTGCAAATCAAAATCAAAGTTTGTCAGTTGGTGCAGAAGATGATGGCTCGCCGAGAGGACTTGACATTCCGCCAGGTGATAGATACATGCTCGCTATTTTACCCTTCTTAACAAACTAGTTCTGTCTAACAGCTGTCGGATTTTGTTATAGCAATTCCCCTTTAAAATGAATACCGCAATTCTGTTCAGATAATGCAATAATGATATTTAAGTAGAAAACCGCTTTTAGACGAATATAAAACTTTTTTCACTGAATCTATTATTTTCTAAATTGGAAAAATCTCGATGGTCTTCGTCAAGCGGGCTTAAGGACGATTCCCGTTAGTCCATATTATATCCATTGTTACTTATTATTTCGTCACGTTCATGCAGTCCCCACAAATAAATTGTTTTATCTTTTTTTATAGGAAATGCGATTCCGAAATAAATTGGTCGACTATTTATGTGATTGGGTCATGGGCAGTAGCTACCATTTAAACCTGACAAGTCCTTCTGGATATGCAGCAAATACAAGTGCAAATGCTTCTGGTCCTTCTTCCGGAGCTAATGCTACCATCTCCGCGCAGTCCACGAACAACCCTGCCTCAGTTGGTGTCGGTTCTGCTGGTATTAATCTAACGAACGTATGCACTCTGTCCACCAATCTTGGTCCTGGGTGCAATATTGTTTTCTCTGGGCCGAATGCTGGCACTCTTGGTTTGGGTCAGGCGATAACAAGTAACACTGGTGTTACTGCCACCCCGCTAATCGGAATTCCAGTAAATGTGGCATCTGTTGGTGCAGTTGGCAGCAGTCAGATACCGAGCCAGGGAGACGCATCCAGTACCATAGTGTCCTGTTCAATCCTAGGTGAGCACCCAAATCTGGGCTCTACCGTACCACTGAGCAATCCACTGTCTGCTGCTCATGGGCCTACTGCAACTGTAACGAGTACCAGTACACCTGGTTTTGTCCTGCTTCTCAACTCGGTTGCAGCTTGTGGAAGTGTACCTGTGGATGCCACGGCCACACATTCTTCTGTTAGTCCAGGAATCACAGGCTCCCTTTCTGGCGCAGCACAAACCGGTGCTAATAATGTTGCTTTTGGAGGAACGCAAAGTACTGCATCTGGTACAAACACTGGCCAACTAATCGGATTAAGTAGTGCTGTCGGAAATATGGGAAAACTTCATACGTTACCTCTACTTGCTGGCAGTATCGTGGGTCCCAGTATCGGACATTTGAATGCACTTTGTCATGTCCAAGCAGGTTCATTATCTAACTCCTCTGGAACTTGTAGTACCCAGCCTACAACTGTACAGACTCTAACAAGCGGAACTGGTTCGGATATGGGGCCAGGCTCTTCAGGAAATTTAATCCCGCCCAGTGGCGTCTCGACAGTCAATGCCTGCCAGACTCAACCGTGTGGCTCTGTGTATGGTGCCGGTATAGCTGGTGGAGTAACGCCGACAGCCGGAATCGCCACCCAGTCCGTGATGCAAACGCGTGAGTTAGATTTGGCATGCATGGAAGCTGTAGCCGCCTTATTACAAGGTATGCCTCTGCAACCTGAAGAAGCGGAACGCGGAGACCTGATGGATGCAAAATCTCATCTTTTTGCCAAGTAATTTTTTGCTATTTGTTTTTGGCGTATGCATGTGCTTAGTAAAAAAATGGACGTAGGGATTGATCCGCGTTGCTCTGTATATAGAAATTCCTTTTTTCCCCATATGCTCTGTTGTGGATTAAAGTTTCTCCTGGCTTAAAATGTTCCTACTGCACCTTTGAAAATAATTAATTAAAAAAGCTGTTCCATGTATCAGTCTTGTTCACATCTCTAACTTCTGATTGTCTAATAAATTTGTTCCGTAACATCGATGTTAATAGTTCGTCATCCTATTATGCTAATTTTTAGGTATTTTACTCTATTTATGAATCTGCTTAATGATGTCGCTGACGACCGAGAAAAACGCCCGGAGGTTCGTCAGAACAACACCGCCTTACGCAATGTAACCGTCCAGGCCATGTCTAACTTATTGAACGCTAATATTGAATCCGGCCTGGTACATTCAATAGGTAGGTTGGTTAGTCTTGTCTTTTGCTGTTAATGCATATTATATATATATATATGTAATATAATTCTTTCCACATGTGTGCTGGAAAGCCACCCATTCATGATGAGGTCAGTCGTGTCTGTAAATTCACGATTTTTTGACCGTTGAACTACTCGGTCTTCCGATCCCGGGCAGGATTTTTTCTTCGGGGATTCATCTCTAGACTTTACGCATTCAGACTCAGGTTGCAATGCGGCAGATTTACACCAGCGGCCAGTTGAACGGTCCACTGGTCTCCTTCACTAAAACCCTGTCGAGCCCGTGGAACGCACAAGAATCTGTTGCCTCATTTTGGGCAGATCACATTCATCAAACTACAGTGTCAAAAATGTTGATTTCTAGCTGTAAATCCACCACGTTCTTGACACTGCTCCTGTTTGTTCCCAAGTACTTGTTCAGTGAGCAAAACCACACCTTTGTCAGAGCATATTAATTCGGTGGCTGCTCCTTCTCTGCAATCTGAAGACGCTCTAAATGGCATGAAACACTTGATAAGTCACTCGGTTCTGGGGAAATTTCAGTAAAACAAGATGAAATTGATGGTATTCCGTGCATTGCGTATAGATCTTTTTTGACATTAGTGCCATATTTGTCTAATTTTGGGAAGAATGGGGCCACAAAGTTGCTGTTATGAGATTAGTCAGTACAAATAAACGGATTTGCTGTTTCCCACTTAAGAACTAAAATGGCTAATTTATTTACTTAAAGAAAATGGATATCAACCAAAGTTCGCGTAAGTGTTACTTTTCTCAACATAGCTTGTTCACCGTCAAGCGAATCGCCCGCATTCCTTCTCCATTTTTTTAAATTTCCGTTCGTGTCGTTATTTTTAATATGTATTCCTTGCTGAATCGCTATCGAGCATGTGTACACTGTCATTACGGGGCGGAATGTATAACATAATAGTACGAATTGACAACTGATTTAACTCATCTTTGCCCCGTTTTTATAAGCCACTGCTTAATGAGATGAAAATCCAGAGAACTGAGCACTCCCTTCTACAAAAATCTCTTGGTTTTTATGCTTGCTTGATTTATAAATTTGTTTTTGACGCATTTTATCTTTATCAGGACTTGGCTACCATCGTGATCCACAAAGTAGAGCTGCCTTCATGGAAGTTCTTACAAAAATTCTCCAGCAGGGCACTGAATTTGAAACCCTCGCAGAGACTGCACTAGCCGAACGCTATGAACGGTTGATTGACCTGGTGACAATGGTTGGAGAAAATGACGAACTGCCCATAGCCACAGCTCTCACACAGGTGATACAAGGAAGTAACATGGTGGGTTTCCAGTGATTTGTCATTTATTGTTCCTGTTCTGCTCTATTCTTTTCAGGATGGTTTTCGTTTTATCTCTTCATCAGTCTTTTACAATGCTTGAGTTTAATGCATTCTCTAGAATTTTTTCAGTAACGGGGAACGCATGGTATGCTTTCACCCAAAAGAATTTTCATTTTTTCTCCTAGAGGGCAATGCTAAAATTTTCTAGCTGAAATTATGACTTTCTAATTCTGGTTCTTTATGTGCTGGGTGACCCTGGAAACACATTTGTGAACATTCATCGAGTTAACTACGAGTTCCCTCGAGTCAGCTCCATTATGTTTTAGAATTTACTGATAAATCCAACAATTAATGCATCGTTTCTTATACCCCGTATCCAGTTGACATCTTCGATGTATTCGCACCTCCAGTATACGCAAGGCTTAGAGCTGAATGTTACCTAACCCGTCCGCGGGTTGCGATTCGGGAAAGGGCTGCCGTGTTGGTGGTTCGCTGTGAATAGGTAGGGTTCATGCTCATCGAATAAGCGGCCACGGACAGGTAGCGGCATTTTCAAGGACGTTGCTGGTTTTCAACTGATAAGCGTTCTCTCTCTAAAACACCACATGAATTATTTGATGTCGCTGTCGCAAAGCGAGTTTGTCTCGACGCTAAATGAGACTTTGGCTTTGCCTCTGACTCCAGGGAGCTTTGGACTTCTGATCTGAGTTGATCAAAAGGCGTAGTAAGTGAACTTTCAATCACCGACTCCCAACGGCTTGCGAACATCATGTTTCGCTCCGCTGCTTTGCAGATCAGGTATTTTGTTAGAATGTTCAGGACGGAACCTTCTAAGATGACTCGGTACTTCGGCTTGGGAAGTTGGGTAGCAGAAAGTCAAGTGATTAATCATGGATTATATTGGATGATGCGGAGAAGGCATCTGGAATGGTCGTCGTCTTCGATAAGCCTTACATAATTGTCTCTTTTTTCTCCTTTTTCCTGTTCTTTTCGTTCTCCACCATGTTTCCAGTGGCACTAGGTCTATGAAAAAATTTGTTCAAAGTGTGTAGCTATGTAATTTTTTAGAGTAGTATCACTAGCTTTCGCTTGTAGTTCATGATCAGTTTCGACCTCACTCGACAAGCGGTTGATCCCTCCCCCTTGAATCTGCGGGATAATTAAAGCACTTCTCTGGTTGTTTTATTAGAATCTTGGTTGTCTGTTAGCTTCTCTGATTTCCGATTTATCAATTACTTGTTCTGAGGGGCCCTAGATTAGTGATTGTAATCTACAGATACTGATTCTGAAACCACTGCGCTTTCGGCCTAGTTACTTCACCAGACCTATCACCACGGTCACAGTTAAAAGCCATAATCTTTTGTTTGGCCAACTTTATGAACAAGCTGTTTCTGAATCTTCATTGGCATTAGTGGAGCCAGGGTATACGGTGTAATTTGAGGCTAACTGATAAGTCCGTATTCTCTTTTTCCACATATAGCCAATATACCGTGAAATAATGTAGCATTCTTCAAATCTAATCGCTTTGCTTTTTATTTTCTTAAAAATACAACGTATCATACTTCAGAACTGAATATGGCAAGAATACTATCTTGCTCATCAATCGTAAATCTTTCCAGCCATTGAGACCTTCCCTTGGAGACGCGAAATTTCTTATGTTATAACTGAACATTTAAAGCAAGAGGGTTTGGTTGTGACAGAAGCAATGTATTGCATCTCAGAAATATTTAAGTAGGATTTTGCGATTTTTGGCTTCTACAGAGTCCACGACCCGAAGCTTTATGTAGCTCAACAATGACTCATTCAATTTCTGGGGTGAAAACTTTAAAATAATGTGATGTTTCATGCTATATTCAGGACTGTCCCAGATAACTCAGGGCGACGTATGAAACTGATTTTCTTTTCTTTTATTTCCATAACTCACCGTAGGATGAGCTTGCCAGAGTGCTGGTAACGCTGTTTGATGCAAAACGCTCGTTGTACCAATTGTTTTGGAACATTTTTTCGAAGGAGGTAAGCAGTTGTCTTTTTGGAATCTTGCTTATCGAAACAAGATTGAATGCTGCAATCCCGGATAGCCGTTTCACTTATCCTGATTGTTTATTTGTTTGCTTGAAAGTGCTGTAAGCGTTCTTGCTCAACGAGCAGTAAATCTTGGTCTTATTTTTTGGTGCCGCTGAGGAAGATTGGACTGAACGTTCCAAATAGAATAACCTGCTAATGTGATGTTTTTGACTCCCTTTTGGGCAGTGGTTTGGATTTCTGTGGGCGGTCTGATCGATAACCGCCTTTCATGGGAGGAATTCTCATTCCCATGCATATTCAAAATAGAAGCGATGCGAATTTTGTATGCCTTGTTTTCAGAACTCTGGTTGCAGTGGCGAAAAGCATTTCAAAGATAATGGTTGATAGACGTCTTTAGTGCATATTTCGGCAAATTTTCTCTTATGGTGTGACATTTGATCCTTGGTTGGATAGTTTTCCCTGATCAACGCTTGTTGCCGCTCGCCTTGTTTTCACTTTATGTCTCCAATATTTTACAGCTCGAAGCAGCCGACAATATGCAAACATTGCTCCGCGGGAATACGATGACGAGTAAAATTATGAACTTCTGTTTTAAGCAATTTGGTCAAGATTATTTACAGTCCACTCTGGGTCCGGCATTGATGGAACTTGTTCGCCGTGACGCTGGTGGTTCCAGTGGAAGTGCTCTCGATATGCAGCCATGGGATGACCAGTTTCCTTCGGATTCGTTTGGAAAAGACAGTGCGCCTTTTCAGTCAGTACAAACTTCTACAATGGCTCGGCCGACGGGGATGCGAATGAGCAAACCGTCGTATGAAGTCGATCCTCGACGATTGCAGTCCGGAGAGAATCTGGAGGACAATCAGCAGAATTTAATTTACGCCACAGAGTTAGTTTACGGCAGATTAATTGCCTCTGCGTCAAGGTAAGTTCATTTTCTTTCTCTGTACGCTGTGGTTGTTGTGCGTCACATTTAGAGGATCTCCATCATTTGGTAATAGTAATGACAATACCAGTAATAATGATGATATTGATTTTTGATGGAAGCTTCACTCCTAAAACAAGCCATAGCCACAATCATCCTCTCTAACACGAATACACTGCGCCACAGCAAGGCGGGATGACACCGTGTTTTTTGCAGGAAACATGAACGCTAAAGTAAATAAGCTGTTCTCGAATGAGGCACATCTAGAAAGCCCTTTTAGTTTCCATTACACTCGTTCTGAAAAACAGCTCAGACTGTCGACTGTTTCTCATCATTACGAGTTTCAGAATTCCGAATCCCCCAGGACGCCACCCGGCATCCGCCCTCTTCGAGTCAGCAATGCACCCAACTCGACCACATCGCTGTTAGCTACTCATGGCAGGGCTGTCTACAAAACTGCCGGTCGTCTCCGATCACGGGTGAGCATGCACTAAGCTGTCCATTTATTTTGGTGGACACTCAAAACCCATGGCGCAGCGTCGTTTAGATTGCGGCAAGTTGTCTAGTTTGACTAGCCTCTCAATATTTCGAAGCGCACTGGCTGAACAGCTAGGATTGCCTCACCTCAAAACACTGGTCGCTTATCAAAAATGCCTTGCCTTGCGACACCCTGGATTTCTGCTGCATCATGGCAGTGTTATTGAGTAATGCAGTACCTGAGACGTATATGTCGGTCCTCAAAGAGTTGTAACGTCATGCGTCAGGTTCGGTTAGAATTTACGGCCAGCTCTCACTATTATTCATTGTCTCCGGTGGATTAAAGCAAGGCTGCCCTATATCCTCATTTCTACTCAAATTTTTCATAGAGGGTGTTCTACATAACGCTTTATCTGATCTTTTAGGCAGTGGAGTTGGACTCTTCCCAGTAGAGTTCTTGATTTAGAGTATGTCGATGATATTGCCTTGCTGAATGACAACGCACAGGCTATTCAACGCGCGTTGAACCGCTTGATGATTGAGGTATCCATACACGACATGTGCTTTGCACCTTCAAAATGCAGTTTACTTTTTCAAGACCGGCAAGGGCCTGTGCCAGCACTCGTTCTTTGTGCTGATCGGTTAGAGGTAGTCGATATCTTTCAAGTACTCCGGGAGTCTGATCACACCTGACGGTGTTGGGGAGGTGATTCCATTACGAATATGAAAAGCCGGAGTAGCTTTCGCAAACGTGCGACACTTGTGGCGCCGCCATGACATCTGGCTTTCCTTCAAGGGAAAGTTGTAAAATGCCACAGTTGGTAGTGTTCTGTTTCGCAGTTGCGAGACTTGGCCTATCTGCTTTGATGATGCCCAGCGACTTTCTGTTTTCGACCACCGATTTCTCCGAAGCATTGCTCGTGCCTGGTGGGAACATCGGGTGAGCAATGCCGAGGTGCGTCGTCGTGTGTTTGGCGCAGACAATCGTCCTCTGATTGAGATAATTGCTTTACACCACCTTCGGTGGCTTGGACACGTATTGCTTATGACTGTCCGTCGTCTAGCTTTCCGTATGAAGAATTCGGCTTCGGCTTTGTCCTCGGTTGGTGTTTCCCGCCTTCTTGGTTGGTGTCCAAGAGATGAGGATTGTTGTTGTTTGAAGATGCTCAGAGATCTGTCTCAGTTGGACTTATTGGCGCGGGTAATTGGTCATTATCTGAGGCAGCAGTTAACGGTAATGCTTGGGATCCAATAAGCCCTAACATGTCTTGTTGTTGTCATTTAAGTTGTTCATACAGCAGGTCCCCTCGCGACTTTATTAACCTTCCCTCCTTGATGTGTTCTTCGATTGAACTTTCATTGTTATTGGTTGATATCTTTGTCTGTTCTGCCTCGCCCAACCTGATACGTTGAAGGCTAGATTCATTCCCTATGTCTTATTTCCGTTAGGGTTCCACTTTCCAGCTGGTGCATGACGAATAACTTTTTATTTCTTACGAGGCTTACATAAATTTGTTTCCACATCCTTAGGAAAAGATTGACTCAACACGTTGACCCGTGGTCGATTATTCCTTCTTAAGCTTTTGTTTCTCTAAGATTTACCGTGGATTTTGATATGGAGGTAGTTCCATTATTCTCGTTGTTAAAAGAATCAGTTTGTTTTTAGTGCCACAGCTAGTAAACTTTGTAACTATCTCTGGTCACAGTTCTCATTTTAAATTCTTTCTCATTTTGGCACTGCTATGCAAAACACTGGATTTCTATAAAGATGCAACAAATATTCTAACGTACTGTGTCAATCTTTGGTGACTGATTCTGCTTCGGTCGCTGTGAAGAAATTACGCTTTAATATCGGCATTCGGTTAACTTCGTCCATGCTTCCTAGTTTTCCCTCACGGTTGCGTTGTATGTGCACGTGTTTGCACAAATTGATTGGTCAGCTATGCTACGCTAATCAAACGGAACAGGCCAATACAGTTCTGTCAACAATCGTCTTTCTTCGGTTTGTTAATCCGGCTGTGGTCTCGCCCTACGAAAGTGGCTTACTGGACTTTGAACCACCAGCACGGGTCAAACGAGGTCTCACACTTGTGGGTAAAATGATGCAAAATATTGCCAATCAGCTACTGTTCACGAAGGAGTCTCACATGCGTGTATTTGATGCGTTTTTGAAGAAACATTTTGACTCTTGTCGTCGGTTTTTCCAAGTAAGTGTTTCCGAGACATGGTATGCACATTTTTGTAAGGTCTACCAAGGATCCAAAAACGTTTCATTTTTCCTTCAGTAGTTTGCCTTTCCCGATTTATTTCGTTAAAAATTAGATTAATCCAAAACACGAAAATCAGCTTAATTGTGAATGATTTAATGTTACTGACACAGCGTTGTTGGTAGATGTAATGTGCCAACATTTCGACTACCGTGGGTAGTCTTTCTCGAGGCAAGTTTTACAATCAGGCTTAATTCTCCCGGCGGTTTTCAAATGGATCAAAAGGACTTCATCTCAGAGTGATCAAAGGTTTGAATCCCAGGTCCATCGCTCACTCCGGTGATAGTCGGCAGTTTGCTGTCGCCCGGCCCGTTACTACATCTCATCTGCTGTTGTCTTATGTTTCTCTGCCACTCCATATTCCATTGCCATGCTGAGCAGTCGCTCTCACCGTAGAGCGGATCTTAGCAGCCATGAGACATGGTTCTTTATACTCGCGTCAAGCATGTCATAAATAGAAGAAATAGAGAGGATAGTGAATCTCATTCTACTGTACCAGTGTTCATTGGCTTCGATAGGCAAGTGGCTGTGATATCAATATAAAAAACGTTCGTCGTTGGCAGAATCTCTAGGTGGCCATCTGAATGGCAGATGTGTAGCTAAGTTGGCCACAAATACGACTATCTCGGTTATTATTTTTGCCATGAATATCAACCCGGATCCACAACTACAGTCTACATTCGAAATGTCCAAACCTTTTCACGAACAATACCACGCAGTTGTCGAATCCCACCGAAGTTGAAGGCTTTTCACATATGGATCTGTTCAACATTTTCTAGATTTGCCAAATTGTTTTTCATGTTGGACATTGGTCAAATTTTCCAAACCGTTTTTGATAACCATCCAAAATGCCTGTATTAGCTCTCAGCTCGAGCAGTTTTCATCCATGGATTTCCAATCAGCGTTTTACGTGGTCGTCGTCTCTTTCATTCTTCCAAATGATTGAGACTAAGATAGAAGAATAAGTCAGTGTCATGTGTTACGTGTTTTCACCCGACGCGCTCTGTTTGCGTCGAAACATTGACATTCAGAACACTGTGGATGTGTTCGCGTGCGCACTTATTGTGAGAGGACTTGATCAACGGTTACATCTGATACCTATCGGAAAGACCGATGGGCGAGGAGGTTTATGGTACAGATATAGCACGTCAACATTAGGCCGTCTTCGTCCAAATCCGAAAACCCACTCCTCCCGCATACACAGGGCATTTATTGATGGTAGTGTGCGAACGGTTTGAGTAAGCCAGAGTGTTGCCTTTTGGGGGTATTCTTTTTTACACTTGTTTTTTTTTGGCTTGACGCTGAGATCTGTTTATGAGTACACATACTACTGCTACTCTTTTTAGTAATGACAAAATCAAGTAATCACTCCAATATTTCTAATTTTAGGAATTGGTGAATGACCCGGAAGTATACGATACACCCCAATACCCGGATGTGAATACCTCAGTACCACCGAATGCTGTCATGCAATCTCTGAACCCGACGAACTATCCCGGATTGAAAGACCCACTTCTCGTCAACTCCGCTCCTGTTCTTCTTGCTCATCCTTGGGTTTGCGGAGCCCATGGTGCCTCAGCACCAGCTTTAAGTGTAATCAACGATGGTTCGAGTGTCCTAACTACTGCGGATGCCATCAGTCCAGCATCCGGATGCACAACAACCGGTGGAGTGGCTGCATTTATCTCAGACGATTTGATACATTCAGTCCATCGGCTACTTTGGATAAACCAGGGGAAAATTGGAGATTATCTGGCTAGCAATAGGTGAGTCCTCTCTCTCTGTACGCGGCTTCACCGGCTGTTTTTTCCAGAACCTCTGAAATAAAGTGTTTGCACTCGGACTTGGAAATATGCTCACTACTTCCACCTTTTCTACTAGAAATTGTTGGCTCTCTACCGTGGTCTGTTTTTTTTGTTCCCCTGAATTATACCAGCTTATTGAACGTTGTTTCTTCTGAAATTGATTTAGTCAGAAATACCAATACTCAACCTACCACTAGCAGAAATGGACGCACTGTTAGGATCCATCACCAGTACATTGCCACCGATTATTAGCTAGAACTCAATCCGGAGAGGAGGACCTGACAACCAGAACTTTGAAGCTGGTCCTTGGAAGTTTACTTTGTTTGATTGCCCCTATGGACTTAAAGTCAATAGTGGTTTGACTTAACCCCTTGTACCAGCACCGCATCCCGAGAGATACTTTCCTCCTCGTATAATATGCCAGATTTATTTTTGGCTTGCTTATGTTTATGGTTCTTAGTATTTGGGGTCAATATCGTCTGACCGTCCATCATAAAAGTTAGTGTGGCAACGGCTGTCGTTTGAACAGGATCTACAGTTTTATAGTCCACAAACAAAGAAGCCGCTTTCTTAAAATGTATCTATTACAGAATGATGATCCGTTTGAAAATAGAATTCATTTAATGTGTGGAGTTTCCCTGGAAACCTTGAATAGTAGCCCAATGAACAAGTAGGCGAGTAATTTAAACGATTTAGGACGGCTGAAAATGGCTCTCCATTGCTTTTTTTTTCTAATACATATTGATGATGTTTGCCCCTTTTGAAGAATTTCCAATAGGAATGACAAAGTGTTGGGTTTTCAAAAGTTTCCTTCCAAAATGTACGATATGTGCCTTCGATTGGCTGAAAAGAAAAATCAAAATAGAGTGATGATATTTCACTAACGATGTCACTTTTTAGGGTGTTGGAGCGTTTACTATTTAAATGCCAATATCAGTGACCAAGATTTTACGAAAGATGTCGTTACGACTCTGGCTTACTATCTTTCGTTCTATTTAATCTCATTCTTGATGTAGAGATCGGAAAGCCGTGGGTAGACAACCGTTTGATCGGATGGTAACGCTGTTGGCACATCTTGGCCCTCCCGAACATAAACCGGTGGATTCCATGTTAGTTTCAAACACTCTGTTGTTTAAAGTTCTTCAAATAAACGTTCACTTTGCCGTTAAAATAGATCACTCACTCTCCCCATTACTCATGCACCCCATATTGAATGCGTTCCGGCTTTCACAGGTCTACCTTATCCTTTTAACAGTCATTCTGCGAGGCAAACGTGAAAAATGAAACCCCTCACCTGATCATGTAACAGGTACACAGTTATCTCGGTTTATGTTTCACAATTTTCTGGTTGGGCCCAAGGGATACGTTAAAAATGCTGAAAAGTAGATTTCATAATCGTTTCCAGTGACGCGAATGCTGCACATGGTCTGTCTATTGCTCATAAATAAAAGACAAAAAAGCTACGTAACGTCGCAACAAAATATTCTTTGATTACTCTCCAGCTGTTCATCTTTCTTGTCTTTATTCTGTAATATCCCCCGTTTTGTTACATTAGAACTATAATTGTTTTTATTGTTAAAAATCGTACCAATAGGAGCAGTGTAGTTATTTCATTCGTTAGGGTTGATGATCACATCCACCGACCCCGAAATGGAGCGCCAACCCCGGACCAAAGGCTGAGTCAAACGTTGGTCTTTTCCGTAGCCCGGAAATAACCTAAACATTTAACGTAACATGCTCAAATAACCTTGATGTCGTGGACGACTTTGAAAATCAAAGTTTTCCTGAGTTAAAATTCTCCAGTTAACGTTGCTTCTCAATTACTGGATTGTGGCATCGGCTCTTGGATGCGTAGTGCCTAAGTGGATTTTTCATTCTATATGACATCTGGCTCCTCGTGCCACCCCGAAATGAATGCAAATCAACTGCCGTGTATGGTTGTGAACAGATTGTTGGTTAAATCTTCTTGTTTCTTTTTCGGATAAGATAAACTTGGAAACCAAAGTCACCCTCGTTCAGCTGACCGCACTACAGTCTATCATCATTTGAAACAGACGAAATCCTTAAGTACATTCATGGCATATATCGATGCCTTGATATGCTTTATGAATGTTAAGGTATTTGGAATTCAGCAAACAATTCTAAAGCTCATTCTAATTGGCAGTTAATGTGTAAAAATGTATATGCAAATCTGCGCAGTTTGCGATGCGTGCAGAGCAGTGAACAACTTGTTACATGCTACAGTTCAAAATACATAACGGTAATGACACTTAGGGCTTCTAGTAATTATACTGCTGGCTTCTCATGAACAGAACCTTGGGTTTTCCCTTGATATCGCTGAAGAGCAGTTGTTTATTTCAAAAATCCAACCGTCCGGCCGTGTGATAATTAAGTTTCGTTTGTGGGTTTATCAGCACCCGGTTTGCGTAGTTAGACAATGCGCGTGAGATGGGCCGCACGTGACAGCTTGCCCTTTTGGTTTTATTAATTCCTTCGTCTTTTCAAACACTAAAGCCATGTAGATGGTAGTAGACTTATACAAGTTTTCATTATGCAACTCAATTTAAAATCCACGTTTACGTTAAATTCAAACTCGTTTATTGCTGTTTTGCGACGAACTTTTTTCAGAATTTTAGGATGTTGACCCCTTGATACGATTTAATACAAAGTTTACCTTGAAATTTCCTGTTTAATGACAAGTAATGAACGGCTGCTTTTGCTCCTAGGAGCGAATAGATCTGGAATGAGGCATGGTATGCGGCACTTTTTCGCACTATAGTCAGTTTCGAAAAAAACCTTTGAAGTGATGATAGAAATAGTTTTTTTTTCTATGATTATCATGGATTTTGCACGTTGTGGTGCCTTTAATTAGACTACCCTGATGCAACTGGCCATATTTATTTATGATGTAAATCATCATACAAAAAGAATACTGCTGTCATACGGTCGAAATCTAAGGCTTAAATGGGATTTTTTATCATGAAGTCTTTGGGTAGAATCGGCACTTGGCGTCTTTGTTGCATGTTCAATGCATGCCTTCTATCTGCTAAAATACTAGGCATTTCATTTAATCCTAAGGAAACCAGGTCTGTTTGGAATATCTTCCGGCTCCATTGACGATAGGGATTTCTGGTGCAGATTTTGAAGGCTATAGAAATACAGCCGTTGTGGTTTGGAATTTGGTATATTCACCGCTTCCGCAGCATGCTCTCGGCGAAGTTTGCCCTCAAAATACGCGATTGGTGACCCTAGTCAATTTAGCCTTTTGGATAAAATGCAATGCAAAATACCCACGTTAACAAATGCCTGCAAACTAAGTTTTGTTCCCGAACATTAAGAGGTAGTACTTTCTCTGGGTCCTTACGGGGTTGACACAGAAAAATCGTAACATTTCAACAGAGGGTGCTTGAATGACCCTAGATTCAAAACAAACGTTGTTCATAACCGCCTTTACTATAAACCTTACTTTATATTACAAATAGTTAGTATTAAATCCTAGGTATTGTAGGACATACCGTATATTGGTTAAATACGGTTTACTTTTTCACTGGAGTTGTGGTTTGACTGCCACAATGTACAAATGAATCAATTTATAAAGTAAGTGGCAAAGTTGACGTTTGTGATAACAAGCTACGGTAAATCCTAATGTATTCCGTTCATTTCAATGTCTTCCGTCCCCAAATTCAAGTAGTTCCACTTTTGTAACGAATAGACATTCAATTACTGCCGATTAGATAGGTACCAAATAAAGACATGGGGATTACGGATGGCCTTACACAGTATCAGGCCGACTCCAGATTAGTCTACGTATGATTTCAGCCCTTTGACCTGTGGAAAACTCGCATTTTTGTGTAGAATTTGTAGGATTAGATCAACTACAATATTTCACTGCTTCGTTTTTTCCAGATGGAACTGTATGGACTTACCTTCTAATCGCCTCGAGGACTGGGTTCTACGCGGCTATCAGTTTCGGGATAGTGATGAGTTCAAGCGACTAAAATCTCTGAACGTGTTTTACCAAGCCGGTACGAGCCGATTCGGAAACCCAGTATTCTACTATATTGCACGTCGTTACAAGTAAGCCGAACGGTTTTTAGCATACCGCTGTTGTGGTTTTTGCTACACGATACTGAAATCGTAGTGGTGTTTAGAGTTGTTTAAATTTATTTTCTATACTTGACTTATGTGATATTCCATCTCTTGGTTACTGAACGGGGAGTTGATTTAGTTTGTCAGATGGGTCTCCTCTTTATGGATCTTTACATTAGGGGCCTGAATTTCCCAAAGAGCGATTGGAAGCTGAGATTGAAACTTCAAAATAAGGATCTCTACTGTTTCTCATTATTTTGCTTTTAAATAAAATAGGTATGTACCTCAAGTTTATGTTTATAACTAAATGATTCCATTGTACTATTGATTAGTTCACATTAGCAGAGGTACATCAATCAAACGCTAGTTTTAACAAACATTAATTTCGTTTCAATTAGGAAGCATTGCATAAAACAATGTCTATGTTTAGCATGGATATTACAACGTTAATAATGCAACAATGTTGGTATAAATAAATCGCCAACGTTTCGACTTCTTTTGCTGATCTCTGTTCTGGGTAGTATAGACCAGGATATGATCATTCAGCTGTTAATTAAATGCTAATTAATTATAAAAATTGAAGTGGATTCTACACTAACCGTACGGATTTAAGGTATATTGGTACTTCGACCCCAGTGCGATGCGTTTAACAGGAAGTAGTTGCTTAGATATTTCGTTTACCAAATATTTTTCCTACGTTATTGCTCCCATTTTCGTACCTTTCTTTCTATCATAGGTCTCAGGAGTACCAGCGTGTGGAATACCCACTGATTATCTGTCTGGTCTCTGTCATTCTGGACGCCTACCGCAACAAGCCATTCGAGTTGGTGGTTGATTTCACCCACGCCTCCGTCGAAAATCGCTTTAAAGTACTTTTCATCTTTATCATGCACATATATATGCATACGTATGTAACCGATTCCGCAATTTTCAAAAGCAGGAATGCAGTCTACTGGGAGCCAACAGCGCAAAAGAGCACAACCAGATTCAAATAGCGTTTCACAGGCTTTGCACATTTTCTCATTTGGACATCAAAATTCTAATCGACCCTGAAATTCCTCCGTTACATTCCGGTTATAATTGACACTTGGAGGTCTTTTCGTTAGTAAGTAGGACCAGGCTATTCATGACAACCCCAGCCTATCGTAGAATAGGCACCGCAAATGGGCGTTTCACATGTGAATTTTTAAGCTCATTCACACCACTTGGTAACCTAGAACAGACTTTGCCGATTTCAATGAAGAGATCTGCGTTTACTTTTAATCAGGCCATGACTGCTTAAAAGTACCAAGGCTACTAAATGACGACAAAAAGTTAATAAAGGATAGGAAACCCAGTAGTACCAGATCGAGGCTCCACCTCCATGCTGTTGGTCATATGTATCTTTCAACTTCTAATATTAAGCTAACCGGTTGTAATAAGCTGCCTAAACTAGCTTCTCATTAGATGTTTTTAATCACAGTAACGGATCTTTCAAATTGCTTTGTGAATTTATGGCATTATGTTCTCCATCAACAAATTCTAGTAACTCTTGACCATGCACTTTGAAAAACTTTTGTGCACTACCGAATTGGGAAAGAAACATTATGAGCAGAATTCTGCAGTTATTTGAATATTTCTGGTTAGTTTAGCCCCACCTTACTTCAGCATCCTTCTTGATCCCAACCGAATAGGAACATCATCGCAAACTTTTACGATTCTGTGTTGTCAAATGCTTGTTGCGGTTCATATTTGGAGACCAAAAAATTTTGCATGTAATTGATTTTTGTTGTGAGTAATATTGCATATGATTGAAGAAATGTGGTTCATGAATGAGCTAACTGTCCACACGCACACCCTTGATGATTCAAGTAATGTTATTCCACACTTACATGTAATCGTTTCCATGCCGTGTGGCCCATTTAATTCTAGCGGTCTGCTGAGTTCTCGTTTTCTTTGTAACTGATGCTGTTTGGTTCGCCTTTTTTTCATTTCGTGAGTTGGCAATAATGCTCCTCTCGTTGGTTGGATTTCTGTCCTTTTAACACCTAAATGTCGAACAGTTTCGCTTCAGATTTCCCTATTTCTGGATGCCTAATCTCGAAATCGTGATATTTACCCCAAATCTGCCCTCATATTTTTAGAATGACCTTTTGAATAAATGGGCCAGTATTATTGGCCCTGTATTACGCGAGTATCTGGTGGCCGCATACATTTACAATTGTAACTCGTGGGTTCGAGAGTATACCAAGATACACGACCGGTTCTTTGCTCCCATCAAAGTGAGTGATTACATTGTCAACAGTATCCGTCCTGTTTGCTGTCATATTTTATACCAGATGACGACGGTCTGCGCGATTCACTGAGCTGTTGTATTCTTTACATACGGCCCCTTGCGTGGACGTATGGCCATATTTCAACAGGAAAATTTATACCTAATTAGTCGTCGCAGTATCGAAAATATAAACTTGTCAAAAAGCGGTGTAACCAATTATAACAACTACCGAAAAGTTCAACTGTTGTGTGCTTCGAATGTATGGAGATTTGGGTCAAATAGCAACGACAGAGTTTCTACATATTTCTGTTCTATAAAGTAAAAGGTGTCGAAGCACGAAGTTCAAAAAACCTTATGTGGGGCTTTTCATACGCGGACAGTCGTGAATCCCACAGATTTGTGCGTTATTCAGTGATATCAAAGATACATCACTGATAATTGGTAGATTTTGAAATCAAGTCGACAAATACAGCGGGAAGTAGAACAGAAGGATATGGGTGCACACTGAGAAAGGATAAGTTTGATTCTTTTGCTTAGGTTTGACGCGCCATAGCGTTCTTATATGAACCCTTGTAGTTTCATTATGCAGTTGGGTATATGAGATAATCATCTCGATAAACGTTCCAAAATGTTTGACGAAATCTGCAATGAAAACCGTTCTGTGTAAATGAAAAAGCAGCCGACCTAATGTGCTCACCAAAAAGTCCTAAATGAATATTTAGTCACTAGGACAACTTGAAAAATAGACGAAACCCGAAAATCATAAATCTAGGGCAAAATGCTAAAATATGAACACCCAGATTTATAATACTTGCTTCAAAGAAGCGAACTGTTACCAGCATTGAGCTATCAGTTGAATCAAATATAGTACAGTATGAAAAACTTCAGGATTAAGACTGTGTTCAGTTACGGCTCTTCGTAAAACAATCGCAACCATTCCATAAATTTTACACCTCAGTCATTCACAAATACAACATTGTTCCGAGACCAAACAAAATGCGAACCACCTACAACTCGAGTAAAAAATCTGCGCAAATGGTTGGTGTTGGCTGAGCTACCATGGCTTCGAATAAATAAATGGACAGTGCTCCCGAAAGATGGTTAGTACACACGATGTATTGAAGGTGGAACATTCGCGGTTAAACATAGGTACAGTAAAGGGGGTCAATTGCCCCCAAAGACAGCAATATGAAAAAGGGATGGAAACGCCGAATTCCATCCGCACTGTCCACGTCCAAAGTAACATCATCGGCATACCTGAATAAATGATCGATTAAACGACTTCTTTAATCACTAAGGTATTTATTAAACAATTATTGGAAAAGAACAGCTTCCTGACGCACACCTGACTTTCTCCTCAATGATCAACTTGTTTTTTTTTGCCTGCTCTTTTGCATGAAGCTTTGTTCGTAAAGTCATTAAGCTGGCTTGGGCGAGAAAATCCTTTCCAATTTTTGAAAGAGGGAGCGCGAAACATAATCAAGCGCAGGTGACAAATCTAAGGGAAACCGTCGAACATATTTGGCGGATTGCACCAGAGTTAACCCGTCATGTACATAATCGGATTGAAAGAGATGATCGGGCGCAATTATGTAATACAAAACGTTTACACTTCATTATTTCATGAATGAATGAATCTGAAGCAAATAAGGAGTTTGGCTAAAATGATTCATTTACTTTAGAAATTGCAGCAACACTTATGGGTCTGCGTTAGTCAAAAGCGGGAGACAATTTTTTCTAGGAAAACTATAGGATCAGCGACAGTCATAGCACCATGCCTTAGCGGTGTGCTGGTGGACCCTCAGAATCTAAACTTATGATTATTTTTTGGTTAAAGAGAGCTTAAACATTTCCTTTTGAATAAAATTACTTTGTCTCTCGTCAGCTGGGATCAATGAGATTACACTATCGTCAGATGTTTGTATGAAAGCAAGACTGGTTATCAGCGCCCGAAGCCTATTGCATTGCCGTTTTTTTCTTCCCGCAAACGTCGAATATACAGCCAAGGATTTTGCTGTGGCTAATGCATTAGAAGTTTGCTGAAAACTGAACTGTCATTACGTTGGATTTCCTGTACGATCATGAAACTGCACTTTGATGTGACGATTTGCGTGCCTCTATGATCCAACAAAGTATGCATATGGGCTACCCCAAGCTGAAGATTCAATCACGCCAAAAGGGTCAGTGGATTTAGGGCCTGATGAAGTAGTCTACTGGTTCTCTAGATTCGGGGTTGATCTGAGCCAGCTACTCTATCGAAAAACTGGGTAAAAGAATAATTGATCCAAGTAGTTGGACTTCCACTCAGCCACTCCCAGCTACCTTGTGGACGGATTCTTCTTATAATCAAAGGTTTTGATTGAGAATCCCAATTGTCCTCTCGCATAGTGGTAGGACTCCTTATCAATACCCGTCCATCACTCTCCATGAGTTACACATCTATGAAGAATTCTATACTGCATCGATCGTCGCGCAGGCTGATCAAGACTGCTGTAAGCATTGTTTTGAAAAGGGTGGGTATTGATAAGCATCCCCCTGCTCCGAGCTCCCATTCTTGGTTAATGCCCCACTGTCTTGTGGGTGAGACTTTTGAGTCAAAGGCTCTGGTTGGGATTTCCAAAGAAGAATCTCATCTGCGGTGTGGGCAGCGGAGCATCCCTCGCCAAAATACCTCCGGCACCCTTTCTACTGTTCTTCCGGTACAAGAACCGCGTGGGATACCACGAAGAATTGCGGCTCGACGGACGTGTCTGATGGTAACATAAGTGGAAGAGGAAGAAATAGATCGTACGCATTACTTAAACCCAAGTGTTTACTTCACTTAACTGCTTTCAATATCTGCACGCCCAAAAGGCGTATGCACTATCTCACTTCCATGATCACTCTCCGTAGTCCACGTACAACCTCATTCTTTCGCTTCCTTCTTCCTGTGTCCGATGATCCGGCTTCAAGCGCTAGTAGTCAGGCTGACGTTGGGATCGCTCTGAGAGTGTGAACCAAACGTGAACTGTTAGATTGGATTCTAGTCGACAATCGTTTGTGTGTAGTTTGGTTGACCGGTTCCGTACGCCTCACTATCAGTCAATTGAAGCGTGGTTGCTTTTTCGTCGTACCCAGGTATGCATCCACTGATTGCAGCCCCCCTAAGGCGAAAGACCGGTTCCATCGAAAGTTATCTCGACTGTTACGAAATGTATGTTTAACGGATGTGATGATCTTT
Organism: Fasciolopsis buskii; assembly: GCA_008360955.1. NCBI lineage: Eukaryota > Metazoa > Platyhelminthes > Trematoda > Plagiorchiida > Fasciolidae > Fasciolopsis > Fasciolopsis buskii. Next base: position 131,966 of record LUCM01009888.1, on the reverse strand, counting down.
GTAGACGATTTTAACGCCTACTTGGCTCCTCAGCGGAGACGGAACGGTTAATCGCGGGGCGAATTTTTGTCCCGGATGATCGGAAAAACGACGCTGGTCGTATCATTCAAGTTGATCTTGACCACAGACAGTTTTTGGCTAACATCAATTTTTGCCATTGAAAGCGATATCGACTCAAATGGCGCCTTCCTTCGTCTTCACAGCGTTGGACTGAGATTGCTCACGTTCCCCTGGGCCACCGGTGGCGTGGGTCGATCGAGGGTCGTCGATCATTCTGGTTCACATCTAAGGACGCAGATCATGCTTTGGTCCGTACTTTCTTTTGTTTAGGCCTGTTATGCGGTCAAACCAGCTCGAAAACCACGCATCCTGCACCGCTGATTCTAGACGATAGTCGCCAACTTCGGTTCCATCTGGGGCCTTTGATAATGTTGTCGTCTCATCAAAATTTCCAGGATCCATGCAAACAGTGAGAACAGATCAGAAAAGCCCTGCACTCAGCGGTAACTGCCGCGCAGGATTCCATCTCATGTAAACCTCGAAAACAATGGGTATTCCTTACTTTAGCTGCTCTGTCAGATGTCCGCATATCCGTCCCCCGGAAGCAGCAAACAATGAAGCGCATAGATACCTGAGACGTTAACTGTCGATGAGCTTGAAAAGTGACCGCGAGCAGTGGTGGATACGAAAGTATAGGGGAATGGAAATTGAAACGGCTGCAACTTTCGGCAATAGCGTCAACGCTTGCAGATTGTTTAGGAGTAATGGTTCACAGAAGCCGAGGGTAAACGGGTTGATTAGAGGATCCGACAGCTCACTGATTCGCTAACAGGATAGTTGGCTGGAGCGTTAGTCAGAACACTTTCAGAATCGCCGCGATTGGCCCATTGTCATAGACAGTGACCGTTCTAGTGTTTTTGGTGTCGTAGGTTTTAATTTTCGGCAAGAGCCTATGCTTTTCGAGGTATTTTGAAATTGACGTTATTTTGCATATTGTTCAGCTCAAAATTTTTATATGAATGCAAGAAGATTCATCATACCTCGCTCTGTGATTGGCTGTTCCACCTATCGACCAAGGCTACCCCACAAAACTATATAAACTATATAAATGATAGAACTCACTTGACTTTTGACTTTTTAGTGGGTTATCGATAGTCGCGCGGCCATATTGTGTTCGTTTTCTCTCCTGCCAGTGGGTTCGGCTAGCCGTTTGAATTCCGCGCTGCGTTCTTGTGTTACTGCTCACTCAAGCGGGCATCTGGTCTGTTCCATTTTTCCGTGCGACTACGGGAACTGAAGGCTCAAGCCCGAATCATTGTGTGTCCAACCTCAGTGTGTGTTAGTGTCTTGCGAGACCGCATGCTGTGTTCTTGTGCTATTATGTGACGCCTAATGCTGACGTCTTGTGCCTCAGCGTTGTGCGTTGATCAGTATCTCTGAGTGATACAACGAATCTGGCGACGGAGTCTTTCGAACTCAACGCAATCGGACGATTACGACAATAGATGTGGACATGAAGAAAATGTCTCAGACCCAGCTCAAGCTGATGAAGACCCTCACTCAACAAATCGGAAATATGACCACAACGGCTAGCAGTCCTGAAAGTTCAACAGACGCTCTGCTTCGGGCAGTGACTGACTTCCTGCAGGATCCACAGTCCGGTGCTACATTTGAATCCTGGTTCAAACGCTACGGGGATATGTTCACTGTTGACCTGACGGATAAAGACAACCGAACCAAAGCACGTTTACTCCCGCGAAAACCTGGGCCTGCAGAACATGCGCATTACATTTACTTCATTTTTCTGGATGAACCATCAAGTCGCACATTTGATCAGACTATTCAGACTCTAACAGCAATTTTTGGTGATCAATCTTTGTTGTTCACTACTCATTATTAGTGTCCGAAACTTGCTAAACGAGACGCTGACGACTCGATGGCGTACGCAGGAATCGTTAATCGTAAGTGTAGCAGGTTCCAGCTGGTCGCTCCAACAGAAGACCAATTCCGGTGTCTATTTTTCATTTGTGGACTTCAGTCGTTAAGTCATTCAGATTGACATAACCGCTTGTTATCCAAACTTGAGCAACAACCAGATACAACACTGGAAAAACTTGTGGATGAGGGTGAACATTTAATTAACCTGAAGCACTACGCGCCCATGATCCAGCGACAGGAGAGATAGTGTCATAATGTGAACACTCAAAACTGTGAAGCCGTCCACGTCAACTCAGAGGTCATACGCACGTCAGCAGTTCAAGTCGCTCAAGCCCCCTCCGCCCTGCAGGTACCGTGGGGCCCGGAATTTTCACAAATTCTCTCCGTTTCGCACCCATCAGGGCAGACAGTGTCGTCGTGTTGGCCACAAGGAAGGTTCCTGCCAGACCAAGAATTTCCCACGGCCGGCTCGTTTCAGGCTAGCCAAGTTAAATCCAGCTAACGAATTCTCGGATGTTCACTCATTCGGTCTTGTTGCAGCTTGTCGTTCAAATACTGCTGATCGAGGAGAGTTTGTCACAGTCAGCATAAGCAATCATCTATTTTGCCCTGGACAGCTGGACACCGTACCAGACATATTTATCATATCCAACTCAACATGGAACGACATTGGTCAGCCGCCTATCCAACCCACATCAACGATGGCTACAATTGCTTGTGGTGGTGCTTTGGAGTTAGCCCGACAGCGCCATTATACAGTAAAGTACAACGACAAACTGATCTCGAAATTGTGATATCTGGCAAAATCCGACATCAACCTGCTCGGCACCGACTGGCTAGAAGAGTTAGGCCCCAGCAACCTGCCGATTGACACGTTTTTCCCAGTAGTACACAGATAAATTGATGAAACAGTTCCCTTTCAGTTTTCGAGGAAGGCATCAGTCACTGCATCAGATCACAAGCCACCCTTCAATTGGGAAAAGGCAGTCAGCCTGGTTTCCACCCAGTACGGTATGCGGCCTTACCCCTTTTGAACCGGGGGCTAAAGCATCCATTGTCGTCACCGTCTGATTGCGTTGAGTTCGAAAGACTCCGTCGCCAGATTTGTTGGATCCCTCAGATAGACTGACCAATACACAACGAGAAAGCGCTAGGTGTCACACAATACTCATGTTCGCAATAGCTCTTCCACGAATGCCTGCAAATGAACCAGTGCAGGCAGATGCCAACCCTCCATCTGAAAGGAAGTTCATCACGAAGATACGCTTTTTTAAAAGGCATAAGGCAGCTGGACTAGATGGATTTTCACCAACTTTCTTCAAGAATGATGGAAAAGTATTAACATCGGAGTTAACCAAATCCCTGAGATCAACCTGAGCAAGAGAAGAGATTCCTAAGGAATCGGTTATTGTACCGGTTTACAAGGTAATTGATCTTCATATGATTATCTGGTACTCGCAAAAGGTATATGCATGAGAACCAAGCCGGTTTCCTTTGTGATCATAGTTGTATTGGCCACATGTCCACCTTGTGACAGATCTAAGAACACGATTTCTGTGTTTCTTGATGTGGAACCTGCGTTCGAATCAGTCAATCGTTCAGTTCTTTGGTACTACCTCATTGAAGAGTGTGCCAGACAAATTTATTTCACCTATCCAATCTCCGTATGGAAACAGCCGAAGCCGAGCCGGTACTTACGACGACCACTCACTCGAGCGCCCCGTGAGAATTGGTGTCTTTTGGGGTTCCTCTCTTTCAGCTTTTCTTTCTGATTTTGTCATTGGGATGGTTACGGGGACAGTCCTGTCCTCACGTAAAAATAATGACATTGATGTCTGCTCAGACAGGAAACTGGCTTACTTAGAATATGCGGACAACGTTTTACTATTACGTTGCAGGTTTTCCTCGATCGTATGAATGATGGTGCAGGTGTTTTTTACGTTTTGTATTTTCGAAGCGTAAAATGCTGTTGGAAGACTGAACTGGCTTAAACCCTCACTCTGTTCTTGCAGGTAAACAATTGGATGAGGTGGATATATTTAGTTAATTGTGCCCCACTTGGTGATCATATGTCAGAAGGAGTGCTTTGGGCATGCAGAGAGTCCAGTTGACATTTGCTAATTTGAGGCATCTTTAGCGCTTGTGTGACATCCGGTTATCGATCAAGGGTTAAGTGGAGTCGGTGCTGCTCTACGGCTCCGTATCATGAACGTTGAGAATAGATATGCGGAGACTTTTGGTGTTTGAACACCGTTACCTTCGTCGTACTGGTAGAACATAGTGAGAGAATTTTTGTGAGTAATTCAGAAGTTAGGCATAAGTTACTGGATCATAGGGTCCAGCCTTTAGAATAGGCACGGGAGCAGAATCGGTTGTGTTGGTTGGACCACGTTTTGCAGATGCCTACAGAACGAGTCCTTAGTTGTCTACCGTTCTGCGAGGCAGATAATGGCTAGAAGCTGGTTCGAGGTGATCAATCAGTGACATGGGAATAAAGTATGAAAACTTTGCCCAGTGGACTGGCTCACATAGGTGCAATTAGACTACTCGGTTGTGGTCTACGAGATTCCCTGAAACGATGGTTGGATACAGTAGGTGATGTGATTTAGTACCACAACCAGTGTCGTTCTTGCATTCGAAATCTCTCTTCTTCTGTATGGTCCCTCAATTTACCATTTTGCAGTCGATCTTGACTGTTACTGATGCTTTCTTTGAGTGGGTGGTGCTGTGGACAGCAACCAAAAACTATTGCATTTTGTTGCAAGGTTATTGATTGCATAAACTGAGTCGAACTGTTTGTGGAAATTTATGAAAACTGTACCACGACTTGTAGAATATGGTCATTTGTCTTCTTAAGTATTTTTTGTTTGTTAAGAGATGCACGACCACTACAGAGCAGGGTTCCAATAAAATGATGGAACTCAAAATTCCCTCGACCGTCTCTTTCGAAAAGACGCGCCCGTCGATTTAAAATAGAAGCATAAAGATGCATAAAATTCTCTGAAGTAGAATATTGTCACGTGAAAAGTTGTGGAGGTAAATTTCGATCGCGCAATTTTCGCTATCGGTATTCTAAATTTCCCACAGCTCCAAGATTCTATTCATCTGTCATCATTGGACAGTGAATTTTGCTAGTCTTCTGGAAATTCATACAGCCGACTTCATACCAACTCTTTTCAGTCCCATATAAGATAGTAAGCTAATTTATTTTATATAAACTTTATTCAATAGGAGACGGTGACCTGTAGAATGATGAGCCGTGTTTTCTGGTTAATGGGGAGCAGGTGCGCGAAAACGCAACCGATATCCCATTTTCCGTCGTCACTGAACCCCAACCATGACGCGTTAAGCCCATGATGAGAAGCAAAATGAGTTTTACTCACTGAATGGAAATGCAACACCAGTGCACACTGTTAATCGATAGGTCTGGCACTATTCTTCGCTGTTTCTGGTTTATCTCTACGTGGAGGTTCCCAGCGCGATGGCTAGGCCATCTTAAATCTTATGTACATTGACGAATTAGGATTTCGACTTTGATCTTTAGTACATTAGTGGTTCATTGAGTTCTCGCTTCAGAACATCAAGCAGGTTGTGGATAGCTCCACATTCCTGATTGTGATATGTTACTAGGTAAGTCAGATCGAATAGTAAGGCGTCGTTGCACTAAGGTTAAAATTTTCACTAAATTTCGGGGAAATATAACGTCTAGCTTCTTCATAAAAAGCCATAGCTTTCTAATAGTGTTGATCTTCTTTGATCGCGGGGAATATTTCCTTCGTCGTAATGGTGAGTTTTCCCCTGTTCGTGGTGTTTCTCGTTGTCCACTTAAGAGGCTCCGTTTAGTTTATTGGTGTTCACGTGAAATCTTTTGACAGTTGTAGGACATTGTGACCACTGTTTCGAAGAAGTTCCTTCCAAAGTTGTCATTTTTGAAAATCTTTTTTGGACCACCACTAGCTATACATTCATCAGCGAAATCAACCTATTGCCACATTAACAAGTATAGCATTTTCAATTACTGCGCAATATTCGTACATATCTCGTCTTGTTGCTCGATTAATTTATATCCCATGTTTGCTGACATTCTAAGTATTCCCTTTTCCCCTTGATCTGGACCACAGCGTAATATGTTTGTGATAAACTGCCGTAGAATTAAGTTCGACAGAATTATTTTGCGGTTTTCGGCGGCACTCTACACTAAACCTTAGCCGTTCTAATGTGATCAGATTTCTGCTTCCCAAAGATAGGCATGCTTAAACGTCTTCCCTTACTATTCTATAACTGATAGTCATGTTTAGGGGAAGACTCTGGATGTGATTACGTTACAAACGAGCTTCGCTTTTCCAGCTGGTCGCCACATCTTCCCGAAAATAATAGACAATTAAAATAGCGTGTTTGAAGGCTTATTTTGGTGCAAACTAGAGTTTCTCCTAAGACTCGTTAGTAAAGCCTGTTTAGTGCTTTTCCCAATGGTTCATAATACCACATTTGGACCGCTTTTAGATGTATATTTGTGGACAGAGTATGTCATAAAATGTTGATTTCTATCGAACGTCTGAACCAGTTTTCATTTGTGAATATAATCTAAGACAAATCTGAAAGTCCTTGGCATTCAGTTTATCCAGTTTTCATTTTTTTGATTTATTACGTCCATATGAATTTACCTCGACGGTCAGGGTCATTCAGTTTCAGGTAGTAATAATGCTCTCTGCACCTGTCAATTGTGGCTCGTTAAGAACATTAAGTAAATTTTAAAAATTGTTGGTGGTCTTATCGCAGCCCCTATGGATCAAAGTTTTACTTACGCTGTTACTCCATGAATGTTTGGAAGGACATGCTTGAATGCATGACTTTTCTACGGTGTTCTCATTTTCAGGGTTCACGAAAGCTGGTTTTCATTGACCATCCATCTCGACTAAATGATTATATTGAACTGGAACAGCAGAGATTGCCAGGTGGAACGCTGGTATTGGAAGAGGATCTGCGGGTGTTTAATAACGCCTTGAAATTATCGCATAAGGATACAAAAGTGGCTATAAAAGTGAGCTTTCATTTTCCTAGGCCGGCTATGTCATGTTATCTCGAATTGTATCGTCGGGTACTGTTAGTTTTGGTTTCTGAAGGATTTTTTGCCTCTAAAACTCACGACTTTAATGTATACCTACTCTTTTGCTTACTTTCGTTGTTTTGGTTTTGTTTTTTCCTGTTTGACATAGGTTTGTACAAATGCAATCCAAGTGACATCGACGGAGAAAAGTAAAGTTCTTGGGCACTCGGTTATTCTCAATGATGTCTACTACGCTTCAGAAATCGAAGAGGTATGCCAGTTTCGGCAGTGCGTTTCGTTTCCTTTCTCCTTAGAACTTTGATCCTGGAAAACGGCTTTTTCACTTTTCTACATTTGGCTCACATTTATCTGGAGATTTATAGGTTGTTCACAGACTACCCTGGGCAAGCTAACCTTAGCCAAAAATAAATCACATTAATATGGATTGTTTGACAGGTACCGTCAAGTAATTTTAAGATTCTATACACCCAAATAAGGGTGAATCTCCAGGGTATTCGACGGTATTTTTGAAAGCTGTCACTTTAATGCTGCTTCAGCTTCGCTGTGGTCTTAATCCCGTCTACTCCCATAGGTTGTTTTAAAATGTATAAATTATACACAAATCTGTGTAAAGATTACATGCCATCGAAACACCGGCGAAGGAGGGAAAATGACAACGGAAAAAGAAGAAAAAGCGTATGGAGTTGCGCTCACATATGAGAGCTCATAGATCCTTCACCTCCACCCTATTGGTTAGCCACTGTGATCCATGGTTTGTCAGTGATTTGAATACAACCTGATTGTCCAAACTGGAATAGAAGTTTAGCTTAGGAGACTCTACCTCCGAGCGTTTGATCAGGAAATCTAACCCAGAAGACAGCAGGCGATTTAAGGGGCTGTAACGCGTTGGGAACCAGTATCTGATTGCACATTTCATGCGGCCTTCCGGATGGAGTGCCCACAACATCCCTCATTCTCGTTACAGATGTCGGAGGACGTAACGCCATATCCCTCGCACTTCGTGCGTAGTCATTTTTAAGCTAGGGGTATTTCGTCTCTTAGACTGAATATCAAAGGTCATTCATGTGGTGGGACAGCACCAGACATTCGTCACCTTCATGAGTAGTTAGCATGTATTTGAGACTCGTGGTCATTTGAGAGCAATTCGCGATGAGATAAAATCGAACATGTGCAGATCTAGTACGGTTCATTGCATAGCTGTTTATGGTAGACTATTTTTACATTACCGACACTAAAGTGCACTTTGGGTTTACAAATTCCCTCATTCTGAAGGGACTTCTCATCAATGTGAAAATACAAACTCAGTGTACACACTTAGGTTTATAAAACAGTTGATTGAATTAGCTAAAATCTACTGAGTCGATTATCGTAGCGTCGCAAACTCTGAAAGATGCAAGTGGATTTCAAGTAGTGTCGTCCTGGCTGTGGAGTCAAGCTTATGAATGGGACTTAAGGACCACAGACTCGGTCATCACTTTCTTGGTCACTTTGTTGTGTGGCTTTTCGCAGTTAACTCAATTTACTCGTTGTTCCATTAAATTCTCATTGACTTCCAGCTGAACAAGTTCGAATCTTTCTCTTTTTTCCTTCTGGTGGTATTTCAGGTCTGCCTGGTGGACGATAATCAGTTCACATTGACAATTTCAAACGACAACGGTCCCTTGTCCTTTATTCACGATGCCTGCGATTCTATTGTGCAAGCAATCATTCACATTCGTACCCGTTGGGCACTGTCGCAGCCGGATACGCACGCTATGCATACAAAAATACGACCACGAGACGTTCCAGGAACGTTGTTAAATATTGTAAGTATTGTAACCTGTCCGTAGCGTCTGCTTCTCCCCAGACCAAAATGTCCGTGAACATTGCAAAGATCTCTTCACCAGTGACTTAGATTTTGATCCCCCTACCCATCAGCCTGACTGATTTAATTTCCCAGTAATTGCCCGTGAAATTCGCAGTCCATGCGAAACCTTTGTAATTCTTAATAGAATATAGGCATCTAAGCTAAAACTACAGCAGGATCCTTTTGCCCGAAATCAGGAACGAAAGTTATCTCTGCAGTGTCAACCAAACAGTTTCTGTTCCATAACTTGACCTCTGTTCACGTGAAAACCTTACATACCTGATCACCGTTAACTCGAAGCTGTGCTAATTTTTCTGGCTTTAAGAGATTAATGACTGAAATCCACCGTGAATTCTTTCTCCAGTAAATTACTTTTCACATAGTTCTGCACGAATAACCCTTTCCTCAATGTAGGTCTATCGAATTGTGATTGGAAACAAACATACATTGCAGTTGGTTTCTCATGATGTTTTTGCTTGTTGTTCTTGCACGTATGGACTAGATGTAGTTCTTCCAAATTACAAGGGTCCAAGAAAATAACAAACAAAATTCCCGTCTTTTAGGGTATGCCCAATGGTTGCATAAACAGAATCTGAAAGGCGATTCAGACCATTCGATAGCCATTGAATGAAAAATATCCCACAAATTCCAAGGCTGTCATTATAATTATTTCCTTACCCAAGGTACAAATAGTGCCAGAATTTTTTTAACGTGCACTTATCCTCGCTTTCAGGCTTTGTTAAATCTAGGGAGTTCCGATCCCAGCCTTCGGTCGGCGGCGTACAATTTATTATGTGCTCTCACGCAAACATTCAATCTGAAGATTGAAGGTCAGCTGTTGGAAACGAAGGGTCTTTGCATTCCCGGAAACAATACTCTGTTTATCGCAGAAATCAGCAAACGATTGGCTCAGTTAGAACCCCATTTGACGCTTGAGTTCCTAGAAGAATGCATCCAAGGTTTCAGTCGTTCGAGTATTGAAATGAAACATTTATGTCTGGAATATATCACCCCTTGGTTACGCAATTTGACGCGATTCTGTCGGTCAGACGATACTAAACGGCAAAAGGTAATCTCGCAATTTTTATTATCCATGCTTGCGTTGGTAAACTTTATTTTACTGTATTAACGCAGATAAAAAAAGGTTTTGTTAATTCACAAGTTAAAAAATATCCTTGAATAAATCTGACGATTACAACGCGCGACGCTGTATAGATTTATGTTCCTCTCTTTGAATGTAATTCACCTGAATTTACTTTCCGCTCTACTTCCTCAGATTCACCATTAGGAAATTAAGAAAACTACAGTTATTTCATCTTTGTTATGAATCATCAGCAGTACACATCCACCATCCACAAACTGGGTTGTGAACTCGGGAAGAACGATTTTGAGTCGAATGTCTTAGGGATTATGCTACTGGCAAGCCTTCAACGGTTCGCTAAGAACATCATATAGTGTTGAACTAATCCGTCGCTGGTTTGCACGACCGTGGGCCGTCGGTGTGCGGCAATCGACCTCTACTGATAGATTGCTTCTCCGTCTGTTCGGTAGCATAATGACTAAGGAGTTCGATTTAAAATCGGTCGTACTGGGTTTGCGTTCCAGTCCAGGCGCAGTGGATATACACTGCTGATGATTCTTAGCAAGGATGAAACAGTTGTACAGTGCATCCATATTTCTCTTACTGGTACGTTAAGCGTTGACGTCGCATGGTAAATAATTTCGTGAAAACGTATAACCTCTTACTGTTAACACAATCCTCAAATTCGTTTGTCTTCATGAGAGGTCCCGCTCGTCTGTCTAGTTCTTGGACGCGCTGCTGTGATTCCCTGAACGAGTCCTCCTTCTTGCTAGTCAAAACGACTCCACCGGCATCCTCATGCTCGAAATAAACCGACTTCCAATTCCAGAAGATATAATTCAATGAATTCCTGTGTATTTTGTAAATTTTATCATCGAATTTATTCTTTGCGGACAACAGGAATGGCTACAGCAATAAAAGGCAACAATATTGCCTCAGTATCTTAATAGCAAATGCGATAAGAAGAGTCACCGCCCACAGTGTTGCATAAAAGATCGATTTCTAACTAGTTACACCGTTATTCCGAGGTCACTATAACTTTTCCCCAGTCCCAAATTGACGGAACTCAGGATGGGATGTGACACTAACTCTTGTTTTAGCCCAAATTGAGTTTTACTACGTTGTTTCTAGATATGTACCAGTTTTGTGTTTCTATGTTGTTTGTGAGCCCCACGATCCAGTTCATTCTGCTAACTCGGTTGACTTTATCAATACTTGCCGGTTTATGAAGTAGATCGAAATAATCTGTTTTCTCTTAACTTTCCAAATGACACCTTTGATTCTGTTCCTTATCTGACTTGTTTACTAGGTTCATGCTATTATCGATAAACTAATTACGCTTACCATTGAAGAAGAGCAAATGTACCCATCTATCCAGACGAAGATTTGGGGTAACTTAGGTCAAGTACCTCAGCTTCTGGGACTTGTATTGGACAGCTTTATTCAACGTTCTGTCAGCTGTGGCCTTGGCAGCTTGCAGGCAGAGATCATGGCCGACACCTCAGTTGCTCTGGCGGCAGCTAACGTGCAACTGGTTTCCAAGAAGGTATTATCCAAATTGTGTCGAGTGAGTATCTCTGGTACCCATCAATTATTTACTTCCTAGCTAGCATAGTGTACAATTTCGAGGTGATATCAGTATTCTTGCTCTTAGTAGGCTGCTTTAGACGTTCGCTTCAGCTTTGCACCCTAACACTTCTCACAAAGCAAAAAAACTGATGTCTGCGAACGCTTTCACCTTCAGCACCGGTTTCAAACAACATAGCACGATAACCGCACAATCATTTGACCGATAGATCATCACCCTCCTTAACTACTGGGTTTTTCGTTGCTGGTCATGTTTCAGTTCATCGAAAAAACTTGTTCTGCCCCAACCACCTTGGTTGAACATCATCCACTCTGGCCGGAAATCGCCCCGATGCTCCGTTATCTTCTCATGTTATCGTTCAACAACTGCCTGGACAGTGAGTACTCTTCATTTTCGTTATTGCGAGAAATAATTAAATGGTAATGAACTACTGTATCTCCAGGAATAGACGTTTTCACTTCTCAATCTGTAAGCCTAAAGTCGCTCACCGTGACCAATTTTTTCTTCCTTAGTCCGGACTCATCTACCTCGTCTGTTTCACATCGCTACTTTGCTGGTCTGTACGGGTCCGCTGTCGCTGCGTGCTTCCATGCATGGTTTCGTAATCAATGTGATTCACTCTTTATGCACCTCTTCATTGGCAAAGAATCTTTCCGGTGAGTGCCTAATGCAAAGAAATTTTCGTACACGAGGTGTATCTGAGGTCTCTGGTCAGTTATAAAGCATTCGAATAGATGACATCCCACAATCTGTTCAGTCCGTGCAAAAGTGGACGACACTCGCCTTTATAAGAATATTTGTTTGAAAATTCCCACGGAGTATTTTGAGAAAAAAACAATTTAGCTTACAATCTTGTTTTCAATGATTCATATTCGTGCCACTGCATTGCAATATATTAGCAAGGATGTTTTGCAGGGTATTGCATTAGTCGGGTAAAAATATGGGTGGGAAAGAGATTGGTCGTGTTACGTGCATAACTCGGAAACGCATGGACGTGTTATGCCAATTGAGTGACTTAATTGTTCTCGTGCTCAGACATGCAGAGTTGGTGGGCAGTCCAGACAAGCGCTCGGTGGTGCGGCCAACTTACGTTGTCTCATAAGGATAGATGAATGAATAGAAATAAAGCGAGACTGCAGAACCAAGAACTTTGTTTTTTCAACCGGAGTGGCACCACGGGGCTGGCTTTAAACAGAAATCGAAGCTTGGTTGCGTAGAATGTCTTATCAGTAAGGCTCGTCAGTCTTTTCCAAGAGACCACTGCTAGCGTGTTACTTTTGAATGACAAATAAATGTACTGGCTTCCTGTTCACAATGGACCCCCTGGGAGTTTCCCTTTCTATCCACACTGCTTTATCAGTTAATCGGTCTATTTCCGATTACTATTTTTCTCACCCATCTACTGAACTATTAGGAATGATTTTGCCAAGGATTACGGCATCAGTATACTTTATATGTATGTGTTCACCGTATGCAGGCTTCGAACAGGTATAGGGCATTTTGGATAGATTTTTCCTGGATATTGAGTTGATTGATTGCAATCGAAAAACTCCCGTATATTATATATATATTTATAATAGACAGGCGAGCCTTGCTTCCCGCAATTGTTTGGAGAAGGGCGGACCTGTTGGAGGATTGCCTGATGTTTGCAGTCTAACGAAAATCATATTAAATGGATGAGCAACACTGAGGCATCGAGTTGGGCAGAAACGGCATAAGGCGAACTGTCTAAGGTCAGGTACATTGGTAGAAGAAATGGAACCTCAATAGAGTGAATGAACTCAGCGTGCTCTCGGGTAGATCTGCGGCTGTGAAGCCGATTCATTTTTTTACATCAACCGGAAATGGATGCCAATTTTATCCCGTTACTTAAGTGCGCAATGGATTTGCTGAATGTCTCGGCAGTTTTTGCCATCGGTTACTGTCCGGACATACAGAGTATTGAGCCTTAATCTTTAACATTTGATAGATTTGGACAGCAATCTGACCAATGTGCATTCCGCAACCTCGACAACCTATTCACCTCCGCAGCACAATTGCTTCAGATCTGGGATAGAAAATTGGTCGGAACGATCGCAAAATCCAGAAATTCAAGTACTATGTTAAGTGCTCCCAGGACGCAAAACATTCGACTAAATAAAGGTGCTTGGGGCAGAATCAGAAACCGTCCCCGAGTCTGGAACTATCGTCCTGTAGTCTTCCGGGCTTGACTCTGTTTGTTTTTTGGTTCGGCTCACAGAAACTCACGAAAGAAACCTGCGAAACTTAATAATCTAAGCAATCAAAAAGGAGTATTGGTTATTGCGAATTATGTTAGGACTACTACAAAAGCGAATTGGAGCGAGAATCTAATTTGGTAGGGAAATTAGCGGTATTGTTCAGACCCAGGAACCTGAAGAAGGATACATGGAATTTGGTAAGGATATTACGTGCCGAACACAAGATGAGTCGAAGTGATTTGCCAAGCTTGAGGAAATAGGATCATAGAACTCATTTAGTTCGGTTGTTAAGCGGCTTTGGTGAATCCAAAGGCCAACTAGAATAACCGATTAGGGAAGGCTAACGCAAGTTTGTACTCGATAACGGTAGAACTAATGTTGGCATCAGGGGGGATGAGTGCATTTCAAAGGGGCTTAAACTGGGGATGATTTATGTGCTGTAAGGCCAAAAGATCAGTGGAGAAAACTGAAATCAGCTGTTACAGTCTTCCCTTTAATGTCTTCATGCCACTAACTTCTTCGTAAAACGGAAGGTTCCAGTTTGTTGTATTCATGCCTACAGTCGAGTAGCGAACGTATTTCACAGCTAATGTTTGCGACCAAATGCAATCATTTGGGCTACGTAAAGCAATAGTCCACTTGGTATGGTAATTTCGTCTATGATTGGTTTGTCTTTTCACGTTGATTTCAGCTTTATCGACAACAGGCCTTCCGAAACCAGATTCTGTTAGCGAGTTTCTAAATCCCAGGAATTCGATCCGCCTGCTTGTACAAGGCAAAAGTTGGCAATACGTTAGTTGCACAAGATTACCATGGTAACCTTTCACTAGCATAATAAAGAGTGAAACAAGATGGCTATATGGCAAAACGTCCCGAGACGGAACAGAAATCACGACAGAACTTGAGGACCTCGTCGTCCGTTTCAGTATGAATGGCATTCGAACGCATATTAAATGTGAATTTCGTTTACTCCAATTGTAACTCTCTTCTGTCCGTTCTGGACACTTCAACTCGGCAACGCCTTGCTTTTTTCAGATTTGTCGTTTCTGGAGAGCTTTCCGTTGTGTTACGGTCACTGCTATTATTTGTTGGCTTCCACAATTGTTTTCTCCGTTTTTTTGCTTGTCCTTCTGCATCTTTTACTTTTTCAACTTTTGTGCAGAACAAACAGTGCAACAGCTGCGTCAGTTGCTAGCTGAGTTCACTCTTCCAGAATTCTACGAGGTATTCGGAATTCAGCATTGTAAATGCGCCCCCATCAGTGCATTTCCACACTTCCGACCAGGTGGACGTTCTGGTTTGATTGTTGGGGGCACAGTGGCACCTCCCGTTACCATTCCTTTGAGTCATATCACAGTAACCAGTGCTTCAGGAGCCGTGACTTATGGCCCACAAAATTTCTTGGCCACTCAGGGCAGTAGTGGGAGCATTAGTAGTAATTGCAGTACCAGTACTGGTGGCTCTGGTTTCTCGGGGTCGGGAGCAGATGGGATGGTCAGGACCGCAGGAACTTTATTGGCCCCTGATCAAATGGATTATGGTGGACCTGATCTGCGCAAAAAACAATCCACTGTCCCCGTAGGACCACCGACCATTATTCTGGTTGGCGATGATTCGCCTGATATGACGAACAAGCATATTCAACCGGATTCGTGTGACCAAATAATTGATGAACCGGTATCCACAACTTCATTTGATTCCCCACACCACGTAGTCCGACAAAATCTGTTTGGTTCATCTAACGCCAACTCAGCCTCCGGTTCCTTTTCTGGCTTTGGATCTTCACCACTGCGTAGTGTTGTGAGCCATTATCGTGTGAATAGTGCAGAAATCTCTACAGGTCATGCAACACATGCTTATCCGCGTACGACTTCCTTTGAAGTTCCCGGACCAGCATCCAACTCAAACCTACTCAATCCGGTTGGCACAGTTTTACCATCAGGCCATCCCGCATGTTCTGCTGCCTTTGGACTCGTCTCGAGTGCGCCTACTCAGTTGACAGTGGCCACGGAAGGTTTAGACAGGCCAGAACGACTCAGTCTTAACTCTTTGGAGTTCCTTACAGACACATTATTGGAAATTATGAGTTTAGTCATCAAGGAAGTGCCAGAATTCACACATTGGCTGGATCAGTGGACTCATTTGGCTAGAAAGTAAGTGCATTTATCGTTTCCTTCTATGCCCATTAAATACTCGGACATTTGCTTTTTATTTAGCCTACCGGTTTGCGTTTATTTTGTCTTTATCAGAAAATAACAGAAAACCACTTTTAGTTGAGGTTAGAACTGTCCAAAGCGAATTTTTCTAACATTTTCATTTCGACAGTTCCATTGGGTTGTTTGGATTGGTCCTGTGTTTTGAACAGACATGAGACTTTGTTGTATGCTCGTCGTTTGAACTACATTTTCCCTTTTTTCTTTAGGATAACATTCAGTCAATATGACGCTGTACATTACTGTTTTGTTCCCAACGCGCAGGTTTTTCGTTTTTATTTGGTATCCCAATATGTTATTCTTGAAGTCAGCTACCGAAGTAATGCAAATACACGCTGATTGATATGAAAATTGTCATTCAAACTCTACTTTGCAGATTCGCCTTCCAGCACAATCCAGCCCTGCAACCCAGAGCGATCATAGTTCTCGGTTGCATTTGCAAACGATTTACGGATACGGATATCAAACAGCTTTTGCGCATCATGTCCCAGGCATTGGAGTCGTATGCGAATGAGCTAGATATGGAGAAAGATCTAAGACATCGGACAGTAGATACTGGTCAGGCAGGTGAGTTTGATTTGCAATCGAGTGTAGCTCGTGTCCTGAGGTTTAATATGGCTCTTTTGACGCGATGATTAGAGAGAGAAAAATCACAGGTAAAGCAGAAACGCATAAAACTAACATCATATGAAAACTTCCCCTCTTAGTAGATAACAACATAAAAAAACATACTAATTTATATCTCTGTTATTCATCAAAATTATGCGATTTTTTTAATGATAGGGATGTAAGCTTTGGAGTTATCTAGAGAGCATATAGGCTAAAAATTTAGTCGATATCTCATTTCAGCCATCTCAACCATGAAACACTAAGAGCCCGCTACCGAAAACAAAGCAACATCCATTCACAACAATTTGAAGCGTATATTGCCAGAAATCCAGCATCAGCAAACAATAGCAATCGATGGGCTTTCTACCAATCTTTAGTAATTTTTGTTCATTTTGATGTGGCGCCCAGCGTCTCCAGCGTCATTATTTTTACCTCATACTCGAAGAATTATTCTGTCAGTATCCCCTGTATATGTAGCTCATTGTACTATTACATCAATACACGTGAGATTTAAGATAGGATCAGGTCGTGATGTTTCTATCTGAAGCGTCCCCTGGACCTAAGTGTCCTGTTATCGGATTTACGTCAAATTGAAGGAAAAACAGCTCTACTTATAATGTTTTCTAAATCCTGATGGATTGAAACGCAGTGCTTCTTTCGGAGGCACTAACTTTTATATTGTCTGCCTTCTTAGGATCAAAAAAATATCTTCGATATCACAACGACGAAATTCCCCTATTTGAGGTGCATTCTCTTTTTTCGTGTAAAAATAAACAATTTGGACGGTGATAATAAGATGTAGTAAATTTTTTCGAAGGATTTTCTTCTGGATGTGCTTATTTTATAAGTGTTTTGCAGACCAATGCGTCCTCAGGTTAAGGGTACCAGCATTTTCTGCAATTTTCCAGGATAGATATATTCCCCAATTTATTGCCCAAATAATCCATGACCTGTATCTGCTGACGCTTAAAGCGTTTATATATTGTTCCACTCTGTCCCGACAGTAGTGAGTGAAATATCCCCAATAGTCTGCATCACGGTTAGAGAAGTGAACTTCTATCGTAAAATCTTAACATGAATATAAGTAAATTTTTTCTCAATTTTTGGATGTAATTGATTTCCTCCACGAAAGTCATGCTCTTGGCATAGTGTAAATTGTTACTCTGTTTGGTTTAAAAACGGTTAAAATGCACGGTGGGATCACCAGATCTCACGATACCTACGCAAGCTTGCGTTGAGTTCATCCACCATGTTGTGCCTTGTTTCATTGCACTCTCTGCCAGCCTGGATGAACTGGCGTGCGTGAAGGCGAGGAGACTCAGAAGAAATCCAGGTCGCCACGACACGTCGGGTCAGGTCGCTATCTAAACAATAAGCTGTAATCAGAACATCACGAAACCCAACAACCTGAGCTACGACTAAAACGTTTTCAAAATTATTGATAGTTTTAACTATTTAGTGTTAACTTATCAGCGGAGCGAGTGCTATTCTCATTTGATTGTCCGTGATTGCCTATGAATTCTGTGTTAATGTGCACTTCATGGTCATGTTCTGGAAAGAGATTGGAGATAATCTAACCGTCGATCGGCCTCTTGTAGGTGCATTTTATAAGCGCTGAGTGGCAACTTTCCTCAGAACTCATTTTATTTCTTAGTCAATCTGACAAATCTGCTTCCCTACTAATAGCACTGAAATACGGGATCACTGCAAGTTTTACAAATAATTTCCGCTTAAAAGTAATTTAAGGCTCATGATCTCTTTTAACTGTTTCTGGTAAAGTAGCTTAAGGTTGTTTGTGGATATTGTAGCAAATCTTAGTCTTTTTGCAGCAATTATTTCACATTTTTCATTAAATCCTGGCTAGCAGAATGGCTCAGTAATTTTTGTAATAGTATTGATAATACTATCAACTAGTAATGGCAAAATTGACGTTCTAAATCCAACCACTAAGCGGAATTTATTCAGAACAATGTTTCATGCGTCTGAGGATGACTCAATTCCAAATGCAGAAGACCAAATCACAGATATGATTAAAGCAGACTGTGCGCACTAATCGGATTCATGTTCACCATGGTCTTTATTTAATTTCAGTAATAACAACGATAAGGAACTCTAGTGAAATTGTAGCATAGCTAAATGCATTTGTGGCAGGAAATATAGTTTATGTGCAAATTTAGTTGTGTGGCGGTTTGGTGGTTCTGTGCTGGCATGTAACTTATTCTTATTTGTGCACCTGCAGTTGCGGTGAAAAAAATATATTTGATACCCAAGTATGAAGTCGTTTTGAGGGGACCAAAAGAACTAACGACAGAAGGATAATGTGCTGGGATGACAAACTACAACCAAATACAAAAGATCTTTTTGATTAACTCGGATTGTAAAAGGGTTTTATTCGTACCATGCCAAAAAGAAAGGCTAAATTTCCAGGAGAATAACCAAAGTGATCAGGCCATGAAAGATATTAGCTTACATTAATCCAACCTGTTTTTTTTATTTGTTTTTATTATGCCTTCATCAATCCGGTATTAGGAGCTGGTGAGTCGGGAGGGCTACTGTTCCTCGATTGCAACAAGGACTCGATGAGTTCTTATTTCGGGTTCCTGTGAGGAACACCAGATATCAAATCGTCGGGTGCCTTCACTCGATATGGCCCTGAAGGTGGGTCAGCGGTTGCGTGTCATTAAATCTAGTAGCGCCATCGCCGAGTCTGAGGTAGTTTCAGCCTGTCGATACAGTTAAACACCTCAATATAGTCAAAATATCATACTTATACCGCTTGGAATCTTTGTAATAACGCCGATGGAACAAATTGGTAAAGTTAAGCCGTCAGCTATGAAAGTGGAACGCCGGTCAGAGATTTTATGTAATATTGACCCTAAAAGCATGCCCCTTCCCGCTGCGTCCATCTTTCATGCAAACAGCGAGCCTCTCTGCCTTACTGTTCAGAAGACATGCATAGAGGAAAATTCGTCGACTAGCCAGGCTCCATATTTCGTTTGCAAAATCTTCATTGTGCTTGGGTTTCCTATGATAAAGTCACTCACCATCGAAGTTAATTACTGCGAATGAAGTGGTCTGTCTGTACAGAGACTAATGAGAGGAGAATGCTTTGTTAAACCTAATCGAATTATGTGAGCCATCCCAACTTGCTGACTCAGTTGTACATCCCGTAGTTTGTCACCCAATCTGGATATGATGGGTATACAATAATGATCCCGTAAAATTAGACGGTCTCGGACTAAAATTTTAAGACGGTAACAATTCAGCGAACCTGTTGACCACAACTATAACCATCGAACTGCTCAGCCATTCCAACCAATCTCGGTACTTGGCTATAAGTCCTTTTTTCATCTGATTGTAACAAATGCACTGGGTGGAAGCCTTGATCGACGAGCCGATAGAATGATCAAAGCAGGTTTGAATGATTAATTTGATCTCTCTGTAGGGAGTATTTTTTTTCATCCGGAAAGGCTAAGTGGGTTGATCCTCTGGTTTTTCTGCGTGCCTTGTGCCACCCTTCTGCCAAAATCCCAGCAAGCAAAGGGTTGACTTACGGAGCCTCATTCCGAGGCTTTGGTCTGTAACGCAGCAAACCATATGTGAGGGAATGGTATTGTAATTAGTATTGTCCCTGAGTCTTACGGCTGTTCTGTTGGTTACCGGTGTCTGCTCGACGCTGGATCGTGACAGACAAACTGCGATCAATACACAAGCGTGGCATGAGTCGAAGGCAAGAGTTCGAATGTGCAAAAGAAGGCCATATCGTGAGTTAGGGCAACCAATCAAGATGGACTGTCCGGATTGAACAAAAAGCACCATAAACTGAATCGCGTGGAATGCATGGAACGTGATGGACAAATCAAGGTGCGACCCGGACAGCCAATGAAATGATGACAGTCGCACCGGCGCAATAGTGCAAGCAAAGCAACCTTGTGATGAATTTGCTTAAAGAAAATCTCTGTTTTTCGGCGGACTAGCTGCTTTCACTTGAGATAGGTGGGAACGAATGATAACGATCTAGAGAAATCAGTCTACTGAAGGGTAGTAATCGATACAGAGAAATGTTGATACTCTACATGGTGTCAGAGTGCAGAAGCAAACCCAATTTTAGCTTCCAGCCAAGCTCATCCTACACAGATATTATCCAACGTCCTGAGCGAATCGACATGAGTGATCAAAATTGATTGTCTGAGGTGGGGAAACATGGAAAACTGAATTTCTTTAATTTCGCGAAGACGATTAATTTTTCTGGCGAATCTGATGAATACCAATTGGCAGTGCTGTGATATAGCATGAGAGACGATGCTTACTCTCTCATTTAATAATGAAGCCGAGAGAGCCGAACCTCTAACGGCAACACAGAAGATGATGGAGTTTTGCGTGGGTTACTCAAGAGAACTGATCAATCAATCTCCATTTCGTCGCAATGAATCTGGTGATTTCGCTACTGATGTCAGCACTTGAGTTTCAGGAAATGATGACCCCTCAAACGAACTTTGTGCTTTCACAAATGACAGTCAGAGAAGTGAGGTGAATTTAGTTGTCGAAGCTGAGGCGATCTCCAATAATCTGACATCTCAAGGAGGCAGTGAACCCATGGGTGGGCTGCTCACAGATCATTTGGAATCTGGAGCTTCTAAAACAGCATCAGCTGTCAACATTGGACCTGCTCGAGTTCAAAAACGACTGAAATCTAGATGTTCTGCGATCAGAATCACTCTGCCAAGAGCCGCAATCGGAATTCATCGACAGTGAGGAGAACCAGAGGCTGTTCGAGATATCGAAGCCGAGTAAGGAATATCGAAAAAATAGCCAAACAGGCAAGGGAGGCGGAATAGAAAGCAAAAAACCAGTGTACCAGGAAGTGGGCAAATCCCGCATGAGCCAGAAAGAAGACGAACAGGGCGACTTTCTCAAAAAGGAAAGATGGAAGGGTAGTGGATGTTGACCCGTCATAACATCTACCCGTATTCGAGATCAACAACGCTGCGGCGACTTCGAGTTGATAATGCGCAGCAAAAAACGCTACATTAGAAAGTTGGTGAGTGCCGGGGGACCGAATTAGTCGGCAGAATAATCTATCTGTAAGTGTTACTCATGGAAAACTAATATAATCTATTTAGTTTTGATTAATAAGCGAACTTTTCTGCTCGACTTGGTCTTTCTAGAGTTGGTGGGAATTGGAGATAGTGGTCGCTAAATAAGAATCGACTGAGGATTTGCGGCCGAACCAAAGCAGACGTCTTTTCTTATTTTCCGCCTTACGAAACACCATGGATGACAAAACACCTATTACGGTGGGTAGTCGTTGAGGCAAATAAGAAATCTGGATGGGCTGATTCGTAATGAGTCCTGCACAAATGATTCGTTTTCTGTATTCTTTTTTTGCCATGTTTTCAGTGGCACCAGATCTGTAAACAGATCTATGCAAATTCAAATATCCACTGGATCTGTGAAGGCCTTTTGGAAATGATAAAAGATAATAAATATTGGTACTGCATAGCTAACGGCTTATTATTCAGGTTTGTCTAGTTAAGTTAACACAGAATGAGGTTTACCGGACTAAACAGCCACGCAATGAGGGAGTTTTCGTTTTCATCATTACTTTATTGTTAGAGGACAATGTTCACGTGAAAACCGCAAGTATATGCGAATGGTTACTATCGTTTTAGTCTTCCCTAGGTGCTCTAATATCCCTTTCGTTGATTAACATTCTACCTAGATGCTCAGTTTTTTGGGGAACAAACTAATTTGCGGAATCTTCTGCTTTTTCTAGAAAATGAACTGTCACTATCTCAGTGACGGTCTGATTCTCGTTTACTTGTTTTGCTCCTCTCCCTGCCCCTCCCGATAGAGCTTTATCTGATTGAGGCCATCATCATATGTTTGACACGTCTGCTTCCACTGCTGGCTTCTGACTCGGAAACCCATCAGCCACTGTTTTGGGTAGCCCTTGGAGTGCTTCAGCTCGACGAAGTGTCTCTGTATGCAGCTGGTTTGGCTCTGTTGGAACAAAATCTGCTTACTTTGGATCAGCACGGTACATTTGATCATGATGTGAGTTGCACCAATGAACTAACTCTTTTAAATGCTCGCTTCGAAAAGCGGGGGACTACTTTCTGTCTTACTGAAATAGATTAACTCCCTAAATACTTCCACAGAAGCGGGTCATTTTCTATGCTGTTTACGGTGCTTTACTCATTGGAATGTGTTCATCGAGATTGGGTGCAACCGTTTTTATTAGTCCTCTCACTGTCATTTATTTTGCTATCTTTTTCCATTCCTCCCATCTTTCCATTTTTTTCTCCTCTTATCACATCCATCCAGTCGCTACAAACTGTTATGATGCGATGTCGTGAGCAGTTTATTCTACAGTACAAACAAATGGATCACGCAGTTGGGTTGAGTTTTCGAGACAGTTTTCATTTCGCTCTCGTCGGTCACTTACTCAAGGGATTCCGACATCCAGCACCCAAAACGGTGGCTCGAACGATTCGAGTGTTGAATACACTACTCGGCATCGTCGCAAAGCCTACTAATCAGTAAGTATCTCTATTATGTGGTCACTCTATGTATTTTATCTAACACTCCGTGCCCTCATTTTGGTATTTCAGTTGAAACCGCAGTCAGTAGATCTTTCAGAATTGCGCTCTTTTTGTTATCTTCTTTACATTCTTTACTGTACTCATCCACTTCGTTGCATAAATAGTGTCATCTTAAGCCAAAGAAGAGGGTAATCAGTTTGTTAGTTATAGGCCCGCTGTGAGGCAGGACATATTGGCTACGAACTGGCTTTTAAATGTTTACTGATGATTTTGCTAATGGATTAAAAGTCAGACTGTTTCTGGTTGAAAAACCCCTCTTAAATAAACCAATATCCTGAGGTCTCATGGCATCATTTTTGGAATGTCTCAACTTGACTAAATTCAGTCCTATTTTTACGCATTGCAGTCTACCTATCATGGATACAGGTGATTATCAACGATATTTATAAAATGAAAGGCCAGGCAACTGTTTCACTGGGTTCTCAGGCAGATGTTTTCAACTTTTTGGTGGGATCGGACCCTCTGAGTTGCTTCCCTTTAACATCAAGGCGTATCCAGTTGTACTGCTCTGTTGCTACAACCGGTGCGGATTCCAGACAAAGAGACGCGTCCCTACTCCTCTATCAGCGAAATGTTATCAAACATATCGTATAGATTTGACTTCAAGGAGATAATTTTGAAGGAAATTGATTTCCTGTATTGACTACTCGGTATTTTCAATATTCAAACATCATTGTTGAAGCATGCTTGACCACACATCTCCAAAAATAGTAAAAGTACAATAGTGATAGTAATGATGCAGCGCAATATGTATGGGTCATCTGATTAAGTCATCGGAACAAGCCGGCATCGTCAATAGTCAAGTTTACATTAGAATTTCTTAACCGACACATCTTACCACTGCTGAACGTGACCAAAATGACTTTTTGGGGTGACAGCGAGCCCGCACATCATTCTCCTTTGCTATGCGCCCTTTACATTCATGTCTGTATAAGGGCGCTCCCTCGGCCGCCTCGATGGATAAATGCAAATTTCATCCCAAGTCGACCCAACCACCTGTTAATTAGTGACCTGTAACTACCGTATTGTTTCGTTCACAAAGGATTCGCTAATGTGTGATGTTCTCGTCATTTTAGAACTGACCTTTCTTAGAAAGCAGTGCTCCTCTACGGGCATGTGGCTCAGGTGAATTCCTCGCCGGTCTCGGACTTTTCTGCTTTTGAAAATTACTGTTTTCTAGCAGGATGATTATTTTTATTGAAATAGGAATACTGCTTCACGTGAAGTCTCGGTACACAATGCAGTACAGTGCAACAAATGCCGCTATTTGTCATCTTCCAATTAGGCCTCAGGACTTTTGCGCCACGAAGTTGAGGTAACGGCGGAGCTCCTTGGTTGGAATGGGAATGTACCTTTCGATGATAGTATTCTGTGGAAATCCGGTTACCTATCTAATACCACCGGAATCACGGCGAAAAAGGAAAACGGAGAGGGTGAGAGAAAGGAAGGCGAAGAGGCACGTTTATGGTTCACTAAATGTTTTCGTTCTTACAAACTCTTCCTTCATGCCATCCATTATCCATTGTAACCTGTCGCATCCATTGTGTGCTGGGCAATAAAAACGTTGATCAGACAAATGGATCGCGATTATCATGGTTAATTCCTCGGCAGCTCCATAGCTTCGCATAATTTTGGGACTTAGATTAGTGAAACGTAACAAATTCAGCGTGGTGGTCGATCTCTCCAGGTCATGTTAACAACCCACAGTTTGGATGAGCTTTGTATTATTGCAAGACAGTTAAAGCAGTAGCAAATGCGTTTCTACTAATGAATGAAATAATCCCGATTGCGAATGGTTTTGTACTAGCATTTTTCAATCATTTCATCATATATTTTCAGTTTGCTTTTCGAAAAATTTCTCATTCTAACAAATTCCGAAATATTGTTGTAAGTCTACAAATAGCGCCAAGCTGGATACACCACAGAATTTAGTCATTTGTGTACCCTTAGCTGTTACAGTATTCTCATTTTCATCAAATCAATGTGGGACTGCTTCTGATATATAATTCTAATATAGAATACCGAATTTCTAATATTTCTGGTTTGGGCCAGAAATATCACGAAAAATACGAAGTTTAAGAGCAGCAAAATTCCCCAACCACCCAACATATAAACTCATTAAATCGCATGTTGCAGCCATCGTGTTCTAAGACCATCGACGCAGCCTCAAAATTTTACGACATTCCCAATCATACCTAAGCTCATTTAGTTCTTGCTTACCCTAGAGATGATATCCAAGTCCCGGGTTCCTGTATAAACCGGCTTAGTTGAGTTCAGGGCTGCACGTTGGCCGCGTTGCAAACTTGAGCCCAGGTAATCAGTAACCAACTTTCAGTTACACGAGAATTCAGAATAGTCTGATTATTTCGCCTGAATATGAGATACGGTTTTGGGAAGTAATGTTTCAATGTGCAAATGCCTTCCCCTGGAGTTATTGAATTGTGCTCGTGCTGGTTCACCCGTTCCGTGGGCAGGGACGCACTCGAAGTTTGTTCTGAGTTTCCGTACCTGACTCATTGAATGAAACAGTCGTCCTTTCCTTAATTCATACAGGTAGGAACCCCTGGTATTTGTGTTAATTACGTAAAATTTTCTCTTCACCACCATCATAGTTATCATCGTACAGCGTTAAGCGGCGAGGCAAGCCCCAATGACTGCTGCCTTCCTCACCTTATGATACATTGGAGTAAAAGAAATGAATTTACAGTGTGGCGAGATCATAGCCGATGTGATAAGTGCACAAAATAAATTCGGTTCTGATATCTGATGAACAAATACCCGACTGTTGCTCACCGACACGCCGTTTCATTATCAGACCGTAAAGAATTCTCGCCATTTCAACACCCAAAAGCTGATTTACCGATGGGGTTTAAACTTAACTCTATCTGAAGATAATGAAAATAACAAAAACAGTATTACCCGAAGCCTAATGAGCGTGTCAGCCAGCAACAACACAGATAAACCAATGTGGTGGCCAACAGCATGTACACTACGCTATTCTCCCTTAAACGAAGTAGCACTGCGCACAACGCTCACCGGAACCAGCCCTGTCGCCACAGAAGCAGGAATATGAAACTACACTGCAGTATCCAACAGATGAAATTCAGTTTAACCGGACGTACGCACATTTTTTGTTCGTCATAATAATGGGCACGATTCCATCGATCGATCTGTGTCGCACGGGCCTTTGCTTCACATGATGGGCTCGTGTACGTACTTTTTTCTTGCATTGGGTGTACGGTACGGATGTGAGAGTCCATTGTAAAGTTCGGTTTGAAATCTTTGTCTTGAGAACTACTTCTGATTCCGTAGAGAGCTTCAGTTCCCTCCGTTCAACCAGCACAAGGTAGCCAGACTGGCAGATATCGGATCTCTTCAGATCGACTAGGCCTTGTGATTTAGTCATATGAAATGCGGTGCCTGTGCTATGCCACACCTTACCCGGACTCATTTGTATTATGGGCTGACACTTGTATTAAAGTCAATCTTCTTTCGAACCACCCATCGTTATCATCTAGACCTGACTACTAGAATGTCCCATGAGAGACCTGATCCTGTTATGGAAACGTCATTAGGTTTCAGAATTTTCACATTTCGGTCTTAAGTTGAGAGTTTTGAACTTGGTATTCTGTGTAATACTGATTCCTACCGTTGTCTGTTAGAAACGTAGGATTGCTTGACTGAATTAAAGCATCCAAATGACTAAGATGTGTGCGATGGGACAACTTTCGTTTTAGAGTGTACTTTTACATTTCTGATCATTTGAGTGTTGTTTGTTCTGAAATTGCATTGTTTTTTTCCCGTGAGTTTTTGCGCACTCTACCCGATTCAGCCAATTTCAATCCACGATTTTTAAACATTGATCATTACTTGAAAAAAACAAGTTAACGAAGAAGCTATCTTTCAATGAGTCGTTTTCATGCCATTGCATCACAGTATATTTACGGCGCGAATACAAAACATTGAAAACGAGTTTGTTCGCCAAATTATATTTTCTCAATGTACTCAGTGAAGATTTCCAAACGGTTTTAACCATTCACTTGCAGTGATAAATATCAGGTAACCAAAGATAGTGTAGCCTATTTGGCTGCATTGCTGCCAGTTTCTGTCGAAGTACGTAAGCGCTGCCGTTTGAAATTTCGTGTCCCGGGTACTTTGGCCGGGCCGAGTGAACAACCCCATCCTGTACAACATCATTCTGCTCCGCAACCTGCTTCATTCTCCGGAGTCACTGCTGTTGGTGGACCTCCTCCTAAATGTACGTCAGCATCAGACTGGTGTGGATCAACGGAGAGTTTGCAAGATGTTCCACCAGGACAGACCGGACGTCTGGCTCATACTGCCCAACGCTCAGGAGCTGCGGTTGGGGGATTTCTTCGTACTCTACTACCCACTGCCATGAATGCAAATTCGTTGACTGGCCGATTTTCTCGCTTTCGGACAGAAAACGTCAGCGGTATAAACTGGAGCATAAACACAACAGCTTGGGATCGGTCACTGGGTTCTTCTTTGGATTATCAAAGTCCACCAGCTCGCCAGGGTTACAGTCGTAATACGGTAGTGAATCCAGATGGGGTAAGTCTTCTGTTTGACATGCTCTCATACAGCAACATATCAGTTCATCTTAATCGGAGGATCGAATCGTTTAAGTTCTCATCTCAATAAACAATTCAACGTTCCAATCAAAATGGTAAAACTTGGTATATACTGCCGTACTCTGAGGTGGCACAAAGAATGGAAAATCCACTTGTGTATTACAAGTTCAAAAGTTGATGCCACAGTTCGAACTTTAACCGGTAGCGGATCAGGCTAGTCCAATGACTAAAACGCAGCTGTTTCTATGTCAGTGAAATAATAATAATAACGTGACTAACGTCCGAAGACTTTTCCCCCGACAGCACATTTGTAGAAGCATTTGCCTGGTGAACAGAGGGTCGCCGGTTTGATTCCGACTCAGTCCATCGACTTTTGGTTACACAATACTTAGGCACACTTCCCATTTTATAGAATTTCAAACATGTTCTGAGTACTGATAGATCGATGCATTAATGACTTGATAAATATTCACATCAAAAAATTTCCTGTCATGCTGATCAGTATGCAATGGATATTAAAT
Organism: Fasciolopsis buskii; assembly: GCA_008360955.1. NCBI lineage: Eukaryota > Metazoa > Platyhelminthes > Trematoda > Plagiorchiida > Fasciolidae > Fasciolopsis > Fasciolopsis buskii. The sequence goes on along the minus strand of LUCM01009888.1, from coordinate 103,683 downwards.
CGTTCAAATATATCTATAGGAACTTGTCCATTCAGTCATGCCTCTGCTGACTATTCTTGAATATAAGCTTTCCAGTCACTGTTGTTTCGTTGTTGGCTTTCCTATCGGTCATTTGACCAAGCCCATGTAATCCAGTTTTGATTATTCCAACTTCTTATTACAGGATAAGTCGGTTAGATATTTTCCGCTTGTCTTAAGCATGCTGTTTTTATTTCTACTTGATCTTAGTCAAGGTTACAAATCCAGCGACAACCGGGACTGCTAGGTGCCACAGAAGGACTTCGATCCAAATCAATTGATTATTGTGCTTCAACCACGGCTGCCACTCCCACAGTCTCCTCTGGAGACAAGGCATCTATGACTGGGCCAGGTGCGACAGCCTCAGTCGTCACAACAACTACAACCACTACGACTGCGGCCATCCCTTCCTGTCCTGTGCCCATACCAGATGATGCTGTCACCGGGAACACGGTGTTCAATTTGCCAGGAAAACCGGGCCCGGAAATCGAACCATCTACGTCCCCGTCTGCTCAACCCCGAACGCAGCCACATGATGTTCTCCCGGGAAGTCAGATACTTTTGGACCCAGAGGTACTTGTAGATGAGGCGACACAGGCATTAACGATTGCTGTATTGGTAAGTCCTTTTTTATTCATACCTCAGTCTCTCTTGTTTTAATACGAGTCAATACACCTAATCCAAATGGGAAATTCCTTCAAATCTCAGCAACTTGGTGGATATTCGGAATCGATAGTCTCATAAGTTTGTTCTGGAACACTTTAGATTTTCCTCTAAATAAGCAGTAAGTTCTCTTATTTGATAGGTGTTGGTTTGCACGATTTCCCGAGGGAATCTAAGTGCTTGTTTTGTCTCTGGCAATTAGCAATCCTAGAATTTAAAACATTCTAATGTCAGTTGTGCGCACAGTCGACTGCCAAGCCTCCTAATCGTTTATTTGCTTTCATTCAATCGTGACACTTATAGAAGTAACGTTAATAGATATTTTACTTAGGATACATACTGCAGGAGCATGTGGGCTATTCCCAAGGGGAGGGTGAAAAGGATAATTCACTGGTCCATAAACCTGTACAGCATGAATCAGACTGAGGGTCAAGATCTCACAATGCTACTGGGCCGATCACTCCCGAATACTTGTTCATTAGTTATTTCCATATTAAGCCGCCCTCGTGATGCTCATCTGCGCCTGTTCCGAATAATTTCGTGCCGCCCCTAATTTTAACATCCATTTAAACTAATTCCAAGGCGTTAACTGACTCTCTTGATTAAGTTTCAACGCATTGCTGTTTGTGATCAAACATTCCGGATACTTTTCATTTTTTGATTTTTGAACTGCTGCTTCGGGTTGAAAGTCGTAGTGTAGCCTTGCTGTCATTCTTCTAACTACTTCTTGTTAGTTCAACTGTTGTGAGCGACCATCTACACTGCGCTGTGCATCGCTTTCTTTTAACTACTTTAGACCACTTTGGTTCGCTATACCACCGATGAGAGCGAGTCTCGAGTGCTTTACGAATTTCTGGCCGACGCATCCATGGTCTTCCCACGTGTATTCCCCGTCATGTAAGTGCACGTATTTGGTACGAAACCACTTATTGCTGTCACCGCTTCCGATAGTTCATAGGTGGATCGTCCTACTCCTTCTGATGAATGAATACATAGCGATAGATAAACTCCAAATGATTCGATATGCAGTATCACCATCCAAATTGGCATTGAAAACCATGCAAGCACCATACAGCTGTTTCATCTTTGATAAGAATCACTAGCGATGCATATCCATCTCGCCAGAACTGGGATGCGGACCCGGAACGAACGATCGATTGCGCACTGGTTGGACGACTCCTAGATGAGGACTAACTTCTCCGTTGGGACCGTAGACGCTAACGAGGGACCATACGACTGCTGTAAGTTATCAAATACCAAAGCTCCATAAGGCAAAGTGTAATATCTTTGCCTACCTACAAAAACGTTTATTCTCACCAGGGAGCTGTTCATCTGGTGTCCAATTGATTTGTGGTCTGCAAAATCCAGTCACGGGTATGGGCTATATTGTGTAGTGTTGATGTTTGATGAGCCGTTTAGAATCAGCCTGGCTAGCTTAGTGGTTAAGTCATTTGACTCAAAATCATTCGTTTCGGGTTCGCTTGGAGTTCCGCCGCGCTGGATGTGTACTGTTTATGATTTTCAACAGGGATGAAACAGTTGTACAGTGCATCCGTGATTTTCAGCGATAGGTTAGGTGTTGACACCGCATGGTGAATCATTTAAGAATTCACGTGTAATCTCCTCCAACATAAACTTCCCTTGATTTTCACTGAAGACTAAACTACCCCTTTTGGCTGCTCATTGGTTCCATATGGTCAGACGGGGACGAACTGATTTGTCTAAACTTCAATTTGGTCGCTGGAAATAACTAAAAGTCCGTTGTTAACTCGAATATACTTATTAAATCAGATCGAGTAACGGATGTATGAGATTCATGTATAGAATTTTAGTAGAAAACAGTTATCCAGTTGTCCAGTATAGAAAACCATCCTGCCTCCATTTTTGATATCCTTTATTTATTCGTATTTTCGGGTATCCTTTATTGCTACCCAGTCATAGTTTATTGGACTCCAAAATCAATTACGTCCTGAATCATTGTCACGATCAAAAAATCCTCAGTGCGGTGCAAAGTATCATTCAGAACATGATTTCCAGTGGTGAAACGTCAGTACAGCAGCTACACTACTTACAAAGTAAGTCCTCATGTCCCCAAATTATCCCCCTGATAACTATACGATTTGTTCCCGACAGTTTTTTTTGTATTCGTTTCTATGAGGTAGATTTTCTTCAGGAATTTCTTTTAGGATTTATGAGCAAATAATAATTCTCATTATTTTATCGTGTGACGACTCTTTGGTCTAAGGATCTAACTGTTCTCTTGATGTAGTGGTTTTTCACACCACAGAGACTTGTAGGTTGTTCGCATTGATCTACTGTTAACCTACCAGCTTGATAGCAAAATCGGGCCTATTCATTTCTTCAGTCTTTCTCATACGATTTCAACATGAAAAGAATATTATTATGCGGACAAACTTTGGGTCAGTTTAAACAGCTTACTTGCAACTGGTCGGCTATGGTCAATCTGTCCATATCCTGACATTTGAACGTGGTGGCCAGAGGGTCTAACCAACATGGCAGTTGGGCAATCTATGACTCTTGTGATTCACTGTGAGCCCGTGTGTGGTCGATTAAGCCTTGTACTCCACTCGCACTTTGTTTGGAATCAGGGTTTCGTCGGCCCCATAGGCTGAATGCCAGGCAACCCAATAGGAAGCGCCGATTATGCATTTTTGTCATCCTGTTCTATTGGAAACACCTCCACAAGAGAGTAATAAGCAGGGTTTCCCCAACAGAGACCATTTGACACGCACGGTTATTTGGGAACAGTTCAAAAGACGTTCGGAACGAGTTGCCATCTCGGAGCCTGGGACACCCACCCTCGACCAGACTGAGGCATTTGGTGTATTGCCGTCGTTATCGTTTACTCCCTCAAGGCCAGATTGTTCAAGAAATAGAGCCAGTTCATCATCTTTTTCTTTTGATTTATTTCTTTCACTTTCGAATTCCGTATTTTCCTGATCACCTCCACTCTTTTCGATTCCACTTTCCCGACCTTTTACGATGATATGATTGCACCCACATTGTGTCTGCCTTTCCAAGGTATCGGATTTGGAGGACTCTGGCGATTCTCGGGGCACTTCTCGAAGGTAAGCCTAAGTTGCATTCGGTCATGTATTTTATCACCTACCTTTGTTGTTGTGCTTCTGAACGATTGGTGCTCATTGTCATTTGCGACATTTGTACTTGGACGCTTGTACAATAAACATGATTGGTTATCGAAGTATTAGTAGCACATGGGTGCCCTCAGCCGTTCAGTGAGGTAAGCTGCGTGCGAGGTAATGCGGAAAGTAAAATGTGCCCATATCACGAGAAACAAGAAATTATCCGAAGGTCGGTTGGCTGGTCGAGTTCATATGATGTCAGTTCTCGCAAACGTGATCTGACGTAACAGCTTTGCATTGGACATTTTGATAGACTTCCAGACACTTCGTAACATATTTGTTTCTCTGTCAGAAAATCTTCGTGTGTTGTGATATCATTCTTGCACCGCTACTCCGTTGTCATTTGTATTATACCTATATGACATTTTGCAAAATTAGCTCGTTCCCATCCCTTGTTTTGCGACGTAAGACGCAATATGGGCACTTTGGTCAATAGTGATTCATTTTACAAACTTCCACTTTGTGTTCTAATGTTTTATAACTTTGACTACCATTTTCTTGCAATCCTTAACGGAAGAATAGATGAAGGGAGTTGTGTCAATGGATATAAGTGGTGAGTAACTATAACCTACTCACATGATTGTGCCACCACTGGTGGGATTCGAATCCCCTAAATGATGTTATCCTCACGGATCGCGTTTGCCGTTTCTAATTCATTCATGAATCGATCGTGAAAGAGAAAAATATAGGCTGGTTCCGGTAGAGTACGTCGCAGAAGTCTATCTTCAAAAATCGCGGCCTTGGTAGAATGACTATTTACTCAGTTTAATGAGTCAGTGTTTTGTACTTCTACGTCAACATTGTTAGTGGTTGATAAGTACCACAAAGGTGGCATTCTTTGAGTTTTCAATGTATTTCAAGACTATATATATATATATATATATATATATATATATATATATGTCATACGAGTTGCGCATTCTCACAATCGAACAATTGTGGGGGAGGAAAACATTACATATGGAAGGTAAGCGATGCAACCACTCGGTAAATGTAATGGTTCACGACGCAAAATTTTTGTTTGCGTCATCGATTATTTTTCATAATCTGTCGTTACTCTGACGGCAAAATGCTCCGCGGCTACTCGAGCGGAGATAGGGGGGTAGTCTTAAGGAGCTCATTTCTGCGGAGGTTAATGTCCTGTTTCATGGGCCTATGACTACCGAAGAGTATGAACCTTATGGTTTTATGTACATGCAAATATATTTTGCAAATTAACAATTGAAAACATGTTCGTCTACCCGTATCACAGACTCTTTAAAATGAGTAATTAGGTGATAAATGCATTTTGGGCATATCTAATTGTAACTTATTCACCGGCCAGGTTAAAATCTACTGCTATGAAATTTACGATGCCAACTAAAATAAAAGAAATTTTGATACATTCCCAACACTTTCTGATCCCAACATATCTTTCATTCAAACTTGGAGCTCAGATTATCAACATTATTACTTTCGAAATGTGCTGTCATCGATATCTACCATTTCATTGATTTTGGAAATTGCTATTAGTTGTGGTCCAGGTTGTGAGTTTATGAGAGGCTTCGATCGTTGGTCTTCGCACTTAAGGCTAAATTTAAAGGCTGATCGACACGGTTTCCGGTGTGCCTTAATCGTACTGCGGTGGATTACAATCTCTCGCTGAGTCACATTATCCGCAATTGGCTGGATTATCCCATTTTGGGACTAATAATAGTTGACTTAAGTTTGGAACCGTCTCCCGATTTTGATATTTAGTCATGCTGCATTGATCGATTTCGGCTTTTTTCACAGTTCATAGGCTTGTTGTTTTCATCTAAAAGTGAATCTCCAAACAGCTTCCTATCAATCTCCTTTCTGCTCATGCATTTCATCGATCAATCTACAGGCCAATCAAAATGCTGATGCTGCGCAGCTTTTTGTCAACTTTCTCGAAGTATTGCTGGATTCTCATCTTCCGGGTGAAGATTTGCGCACCTCATACACTCCAGTCCTGGGTCTAGGAAGCACCAGTCGAGCGGGAAACCTTTCCAGTTCATCCTCCCTCAGTTTATCGAGCATTCACGGTTCGCTAAGTGACCCGGCCCTAAATGGTGCGGACGGAAGTAGCCCAGTACCCATGTCACCCACCCTGGTTGGCACTTCATGTGTAACCTCAGTCAGCAATGATCTGGTGGATAACGCTTCGGTTAACTCGCTCGAATGCCCACGGATATCAGACAGCAATCGGTCTCCAAGAGATCTGGATCCGCAATCACAACAGCAGCAGCAGCAACAACAACAACAACAACAACAGCACCAACAGAAAACATCAACACAATCTCAGTCAAATCAGTCGACCACTACAACAGGATGAGGATATAGTGAATGTCTTTGTGTGTTGTTTTTGTCCTATTTGGCGAAAAATTCTCTGTCGGTGTTTTGAATTCGAGGGATTTTTATCCTCCCTGACCACCTGATGCGATATCACACCGAAGGTATGTCATCAGTAGTTGGTTTTCAAGCCTGGTAGTTTCAAGCCCCAGTAATTCCTTTTTGTTTTCCTCGAAAATAGCGTCTCACCAGGTGATATGCTTTTCTGACATCAATATCGACTCCGAAAAAGGTGCAGTCATTAGCAAAACAAAGCTGGCCATCACTCCAGAACTGATCTACAAAACTTCCTACCTACCGAAAATCAAACGAAATTAGCTTATGGGAGATGGATTGGGTCGGTCCCGTGGAAAGTTGCAATGCAATGAACGTACAGTGTTAGAAATAATTTGAACAACTGTATTAAACGCTTCTGTGATTAGTGAATGGATTAGATAACTGGTCATATAAAGGATTAAAGAAAACAAAGTTGGCTATACACAAGCTTCGGCAAACAGCGATGGAGTTCTTCTTGCTAGGTCGAGGTAAATGACTGGAGAAGTGACAGAAAAAATAAATTGGTTCATAAGTTAGGGTATGACAAACTGCGGAGCACTAGACTCTCTTAGTTGACAAACTCGATACGATCTCTAAAACCCTGATCTTTCAACGAAAATTTCAAAAGGCAGAAATCACTGGAAGGTATCTTGCAACGTACCCCTTGTTGCCCCACACGATTTATGCAATTACGAGTACGTTTATTTATGGTGGCATCTACTACAAACGGTGATCGAGAAGTGGCAAAATGTATTCCTAACATTTTCCATCGCTCAATAGATTATTAAATTTAATATAAAATTTCCTAATTTGCGAAGCATTGTCAGGGAGAGCTTCTGAATCAGTATTTCTAAACATAGACTGGACAAAAACGATATCATCAGCGTGCCTAAACAGTCAAACAGAATAACACACTTAAGTCGCAAATTTACGAATGAATATTGGCGAGGACATCGTGCTTTGAAGAATCATTTAACTGTCTAGATGAATCTTGTATTCTTACTTTGGTACATTATTTTCCCCAAGAGAAAGTTTTTCAAACACTTAGGTAAATAGTTAGAATAGCCGAAGGATTCCAGCTTTTGCAGAAGGTCGTAAACAGCTATCGAGAGTTAACGCGTTATCAAGATGGGTGATTCAAGGGTTGTGCCAAGCTGTGGGCTACAGACTACCATTTCAGTTGTATACGCTGGAGGTTCACAACCGGGGTGTTTGATTGTTTTGGCGACAATTCAGTGCGACACGTTCTGTCAGTACCGATGCTAGAAGGATAGTTATCCTGCGAAATTCGTTCTATTGCCATTGGGAATCCTGAGATATCGTAGTTTAAATGTGTTTTAAAGAGCAGTTAGTTGCTAATATTCAATTTATAAAGAGGCGCCTGAGGACTGCCGATGGTAGACCTCCCGCACCAGTCGATCTGGTTAACGCAAACTTTACGAGGAGATATTAAATTTCTGACGAAGATCCTAACGTTAGATGGATCACTGTCGGAAAATAGGGAAGGAATGATCTGAGCAATGAAGAAATATCACGTTGAGACGTTCGCCTTCTAAGCTGTTTAACGATGGGCTGTTCTTTTGGTCACGGAGCCGTTTGGTCTCGAGCTTTTTTCGCTTTTTATTCTCTTATTGTGGAAGAAGACAAGCAATGCATGTTACCTCATGTTTTATCATAGGTGACTCTGCTATATCTCAGGCCTGTTTTGCTTCTTGCACAATTTACGGTTTTTCATCATATTTTGGGATTATATCAACATTGTTTGGAGAAGTATCGAAGATATTTGGATCTGGATTAGTAATCTCTTCCTCATAGGTCAGAAGCTTGATCCATATTGCACAAACGTTTGCACATCTGTACTACAGTATTCGCTACTTCCCAGTGTGTTATCCCATAACCCGTGGCGGAATTAAGGCCACTAGTCTATGTGAAAGGGAAGCCTGTTTACCATAAATCGGAATGCTTTTGATATCATTCCCAAGTAAAATAGAAAATGGTCTAGTTCCGTCCATCTGCATCAAAATTTCCCATAGAAGAAACCAGCTGACGCCAGATTGTTTCACTTAGACGGCAAATATCGAAAGTGATAGTTTCTATTACGAAATTTCCTGAAAAGGATTCTGGGTCCCTTTTTAATTCTTGATTAAGGAAGAACGGATAAAAGACCATCCACAAAAAAGGTTTCTTTACGAAAAACCAAGCTATTTGGATTATGAGTTTCGCATGAATACATTCTTAATCGAAGACGCACGGCCCAAAGACCACTATTGCTAACGCATACAGTCGGTCTGAGTCCAAAGCCCTCAGTGTTTAGCGGTTGTTTATTCTAACTAACGTCACCATGGACTGGATTATGACAAAAATTTGTTGCTAGCCTCCATGGAGAGAAATCGCGTCCTTGTGATAAGTTTAATAGATATTGTGCTATTATCATTTCTTTAACAGTTCTCTTCTTCATTTAGTCTTGAATTTGGTTTTTTTGCTATCCCTGACTATTGTAACCAAAGTAGGAGTAAGTCTAATGTTGTCAGACCTTTTAGTTGTTCATTTATAAGCAAGCACGTAAACCGCTTTGAAGAGACAAGCCGATAGCAATTAAATAGAAAAACTGAGATAAGTATATCCATTTGATTCTGACCACATAGAACTGCTCAGAAGGCAACGAAGCTATTCGTGTCGTGAGTGGTTTTGAGGATTTCTGGTAACCCCAGCTCAGGTTGCTGGGGTTCTGATCGCCGAATTTGACGTTAAGGTCGCACGGACGATGTCGCTTTTAATGGTTTGCGGCCTAAGGGCTACCAGGTCCATTGAGCAGAACCTCATGGAACGGATGCATAGGGCGGTTGGCTCAGCTGATCGATAGGTATGGTAGCAACTAGTGTCAGCTAAATGTGTCATAGTAACCTCCTAAGTGAGGGCTTTTATGAATCCGCCGGTTAAATCCTACTAGCCTCCTGGTGATGTTTGCGACCTGTTATTGTTCTCGTGATAAATGGCGATGCACATCGAACACAGATTGAACGGTTTAAGCCCCATTGACATACATTTTTGTTTTTTATCTTCTCAACCTCAGATTCAACAGCAAACATTAAGTCCTTTAGTTGTCCAAAAAATCTAGGTAAAGTGATGTTCCCAAAGATGCCAGTCAAAGCTATAGGTAGCATCGTTTATTATTGGACATGCTGTACTGAACTGAACGGAACGGGATGAAACGGAACTCATTAGTGCGTCAATGAAAGTACACCTACCTACCGTAAACCGGAAGCTCAGATGCACGTATTATTTTGAAATAGCGAGAAATATTCAATATCTAGCTATAAATCGATTTATCGTTATATTTTTTTCTTCCTGCATTGTTTGCGAACGATATTGTACCGCAAATTGCAGCTGTTTCGCCTTGGGCTAACCATGTGACAGTTATCGGCTATGAAATAATTCACCATGTGATATCATCGCTCAACTGACCATTAAGAAACCGTGGAAGCACCGTACAGCTGTTTCATCCTTGTTAGGAATCATCACCAGTGCGTATCCACCGCGCCCGAACTGGTCAGTTGAGCGGTGATATCACATGGTGAATTATTTCGTGAAAATATTCAATCTCCTACTACTTACATGTACCAAGTTATTAATTACTAGGCCAATTAGGCTTGGTGTGCTTCATTTATGCAAATGAACTGAACGAATCTCCCTATTTGATTATTGTGTTGCTAAGACGATTACTTTTATACTGAATTTCACAAATTTCCTACAGCGAATTAATTTTGGATTGGTAGTTTTGTTAACTTTTTCATACGGACTATGCCAGTTCGCTTTCCGATTTGGGATCCACAAGAACCCCTCTCCATGTGAAGGTGGGGGACTACAGGCAGTATGGTTTAGACCAAAAGTACGTGACGTCCTCCCATTCGCAATCATTTCTATCCTTTGTAGTTCGTCCTGTTTATTACTTTAAAATGGTCCTCTCAGTATTTTTCGTTACCTTCCGAGTAGATGGTGCTCTATGGTGGATACTTAAACCAGAGTAGGGTGAGTGGTTGTCCAAATGGGCTGATATTGTCTGATCGATTAACACCGGATAAGTTCGTGAACTTCCGTGCCATCTCTTTGAGTAATTGGAGGCTACCCCGCACAAATCTCAATGATTCTTTTGTTTGGTTTGTCTTTTGTAGATGCAGCTCATGAAATCAAATTCAGTTATCCAGATTGTGGAGCGTTTATGTGCCAAGCAGTACTTCAACGCTGTTTGCTCGCCACTCGTGCCATCTATTCTGTTCCCATCTCATCTATTCATGATGTAGCTCCTGCACATTTTATGCATACTTTGATGGGTAATCATCAGTATATCGTTTGCTTCCTTGACAAGTTCACAAAACCACAATTCCAGGCTCTTCAAACGTCTTCCCGAGCGAGCATCTATCCTGTTATCATTTGTGCATGAGTCTTTGGATTGTTTTCACTTGTTTGTTCCCCATCTTTGAATGTTAGTAAGCTGTCCAGTCATATGAATCGTGCTTTAATCGTTGTGATCGACAAATCGATTATTCCGTCGTTTTGTTCTGGAAATCCAACGGTGCCGCCAGTTTAACAGCACCACCAACCTTGGATGCAGAATATGGTTCATACGTCCCACTGATGCGAGCGAGACCCGTAGACCAAATACCCACGAGCTTTCATTCCGTCCCTCTCCTCATCCCCTTTTGACGCACACACAAAGACAGACATCAAGAAGGATGAAGATGAACTCATTTCATTCTAAAATGGATGCATTAAAGTTTACAGGGGTATATTGAACTAACAAACATTTACTGGTACATATACACATACAAACACATACCGTGCATTTATTTCTATTTTCACTATACGAATTTCCTATTTGGTATGCTGCCTCCCATTAATCATGACCCATAAAAGTTTACATTCAGACGTTTTTGCCTATTTTCACTCGCTTTTTCATTCAAGCGATCGATTATTCTTCTCCTAGCCAGTCATAATTTGTTTTTTTTTTTTTCGTTTTGTATTTGCGTGTTTTCATTAATTCTTTTCGGTGTGCCTGTGCGTTGAATCTTGTCGAGCCCGGTTGGGGTGCAGACATGGTCTTATTCCAAGTTGCCACTGATTCACACGTATTTCTGATCAGTGGTTCCGATCCCAACACAAACCTAATTTGTTGTCTGAAGCCACAAAAAAGGTTCTCATAAGCATCCTCCATCTTGCCTATTTAACATGCAAAAAGATAATTTTTCACTACATTATTTTATTTCATGGTTCCTATTCGGTTATTTTTCTGCCTACAGATATCCAAAGATGTTTGTGATAAAACGGTCCTGTCTTCTCTTCATGTTCCCATATCCATTTGTTGTTTTTTGATCTCCTTGCCCCATTCTTGCGCATGCGTACCAGTACTCGTGTGTGTGCCAATTGGTGTGCTTGTAATCCCAGGTGCGTTTTAGAAACGTACATGAACCATATTGTCTTTTGTTATATTTATTAACATATACATCTCAAGAACTCCGGCTCCGTTTCGCTTACTCTCGCATTTCCGATCGATGGGTTAGAATAAAGCGATTGTCCCTCTTTCAGGTCACCTGTTAGATTGCAGTGTGCTTATATATCGACCTGTCACGTGAACGTAATATCTAATTTGCACGCGAGATTTATTGGTGTCCATATATGATGTCTTTGTTCGGTCAAAATTTTGTGCCCTGGCCACCAAGGAATATTTATGAAAGCATTTGGTACAGCAAGCACTATTTACAGTTACCAACTTCAGTTATTCATTAACACTGGAAAATGAGTTAGTGACCTATTAATTATCTTGATCCAGTCACGAACCTGTTTAGAAGAAGTACTGTAGAATATTTTACCATCTTTGGCTGTGCTCAGAAATAGTCAGTTAATGCAACAGTGTTTACTGTATTGATGTGTTCTATCACTAGGCCTGGGTTCTGCAGTGATAGTAAATCCTAGAGTGTATTTTTTAATCGGAAAGCATGCGGACGACAAACAGTCTAGCTAATTTAACTGTTTGCTTTTGGCTAACCAAGCTTCGTACACTGAGTTTCCCAACCATCTTTTTATTCGATTGAATATAAACTACTGGGATTCCGGATAACATGAAACGGAGCACTATCGTTAAAGGCCTACTTCATACTTGCCGTCAAAGGTGTTAAAAACAGTCTCATTGGAAATTTCCTACCGTGAATCATTTGGGCCACCAACGATAGAGTAATATCTCATTTTTATCAGGCTTGCAGTCTATCAGCTAATCACTGCTTACTATTCACACCAGCCTGTTTTCGTTCAGTTGTTTCAAGAGGAGGCCAGTTAGTGAGTGTGGTAGATTTGCCTCTTATGGTGCCGAAGATTTCAGTAATCGGATGGTTTCAGGATACTTCCAGTAACACTGGAGTAGATGGCACTCCGGAAAGATGATTAGTTTCTTAATCATCACCTTTATCAGCGGTTGATATCGATCATTTTCCTGCCGATAGGGCCATACTATTTAGCGACTTCTGTCAATAGCGTGTTATCAATTTTCTTTAAACTTCTTGCAGCTGAAGCCGTTGTCTCCGGTCCGGACTCGTAGCTGTTGTTCATGATACTGACAGACATATGAAGCGCTAATGCATCAGGAACAATTAAAAATCACTTACGATCAGCAATAATCAGGGATTCGCTCCTAATTTAACTGTTCTTGATTATTTTCTTATTTAGCTCTTTTTAGAGCGTACTCCACGTGTGTCTAACAACAACGAATTTAAGTAGATTCAAATCCTGTTTCCCTTGCGCTGTGTGATTCACGGATATTTGGTATCACTTTTATCCGCTGTAATAAAGTCCGCATTTTGCCAACCCTCCAAAAGCTTTTGGGCAGCATTATCGAGTTGAAATTTTAACCGCACATGCATATTTCTAAAGTAATTTATGAATAAATAAAAGGCTCCACTAACTTTGTCACTCGTATTTGCTTCGCCAAAGGGGTTAAAGACACTCGCTCTATCTCGTCATGCGCTATCTCAATTGCTTCGCTCACGCGCTAAGTGGTAATCTTCGTACGCTAACGTTGTTAGATCTTAAAATCTTAACTTAATCGCCATAAGGTACTACTAGAATGGTGATCGCCTCAGCAGGCTCCAAAAATACCGGGAAAGATACAAGATGACTGGGGTTTAGTACTCTGTCTTTGCGTTCGACCTCGTAACGAAGTTGTGTGAACGTGGCGCCTAGCAGAAGTGATTAGCTGGGGTGGATATTAATGCATCCACGTTCACTCTGTTTATATGTGCGCCGCAAGCGTACATCTGTCTTACGCATGAAGAAAAAGGGGGCTCTGAAGTCCAATCAATCTGTCGATTGAGTGTTGTTAACCTCTAGTCTGTATGACGCTTGAAAATTATACCCATTTTATAAGGAAAACTCAACATGTGTGTAGTTTTCCATAAGTCTTGCCAAATTCTCGCCTATCATGAGGAACTTTCTTCAAAGCAAGTTTTCAGCCGAATGGTCATACGAAGTACTTATGGGCTGACTGGTACAAAATGGTGGATCATCTTTTGGATACCGTTTGGGTGTCGTTCGCTTATACGACCTGCTGAAATGGCAGCTGATTTCAGATGTTTAAAATAGGTTTTACTGCTGCTGGTTGTGACAGGGTCTGACAGCAACCGAAACGTATCAGCTTTTTAGAGGAAGTCTTATATCTGAGAGCCGGTTGCTAACGTGCCCGTCTGTCTCGATATCCTACGTCCTTCGTAAGATGCGTGTGCTATTTTAACTGTATGCTATATGCCTTTTGACATAACCACGGAGAACTAGACGTTGGAATTGGAGATAACTCTCTATCTGTCACTAGTAATGTACTCATTGAATTGGTCGCCAAGGCACATTCAAATGACATCACGATCTTAATGGACCTCCGGGATTTCATCAGTTTGTTTCTTTGCTGTCTGTTCAGAAGAGTTAGACATTTAGAACATCAGACTACTTACGCAGTTTCTGTCGCTCTAGAGTGCTTTTCGTTCCTCCATAACAACCTGCATGAATGTTCTCTGCATTCACTAGTCCAATCTTTAGCGCTTAGACACAACCAACAAGCATACACCTTTACCATTCATCAGACGGAAAGATGGATGTTTGGTTGTTCTACTGACTTTCCTGTTGCAAAATAAGGTCATTGTTTCTCTTCTGTTTAGGTCATTCGTCTATGTATGCGTCTACTGGAACTACTCCGTCTACCAAGAGGGATTTCTCGCTCATCACTGCAGGTAGAATAGTTTTCCGTGAGTTATTCGACTTTAATGCGGCATTATAAAAACACTGTTCTGCTTTAGTGTTACAAACGACAGTCTTACACCGATGTGCTCTAATTCTAGCTTCCGCCTTGCTGCAAAATCTATTCGAGAGTTTAATACTAGTGAGCTGGAAGTTACCTCACCCAGGGGTAAGCACTGTCATAAATGTATCGAGTCTCAGCTAATGCTCAAACCCTTCCAGGATTGCATAGCTGGTTTTCTGTTCTCCATAATAACTTTCGGTCTGGATAAGCTGAATCTTAGGGGTATTATTACCTGCACACTGTTTGGTGCTGTTTATTTACTGAATGGGGCTGTTGGCACACGTAGAATAGTTCTCATCGTTTAATAAATACCCCTAGAATGCAACCACATCATTTTTTCGGATAGATGCAGATAGTGGCGAATTTAGTGAACTTGGGTGAAGCTGACAAGTTTGTAGTTGATCTCCCAACTTCGCACATTAGTGACGTGGCGCCATGGGTTATTTCTGCAATTCGAGTTCAGTTCTTGAACCCCTAACTACCAGTCACACTGAATGCAGCTGCAATGGTGCTCTTCTACATCAAAATCAGTACGTCACATTTATCACATGACTGGGGACTTGTAATATTTCTGGCATTACTGTTAATAGTGGACCTAATATTACTAATAGTTGTGCTAGTAAAAGTAGTAGTGTTGAGCACAACATTTTGGGCGAGATCGTAGATAAACAGATTAATACTATCGAATCCTGCCAGACCCCATATTTTGAAGTTTTATTCGACTTTGGACAAATGCCTCACTAAGTTTGAGGGTAAAGACAAATAAATCTTATGACTGTTGTATCAGTAGGCAAACTTCGGATTACCGCCTATCACTGAATCCTCGATCGCACACCTCTCGATGTAATCACCAGCAAGTACAGAAGCTGTGTTCAGATATGCCAAAAGTCAGCAACTTATGTAGCATCAAAATGGGGAAAACATGGGCACATGGCGCTTATGTTAATTGCTTAGCTTGGTTGGCGGATGCGTTTGATTAAGTGATTCACAATGAGCCCACTGGTGATTCGTTGTCATGGTGGCGTGAAAGGTGGGCAGTTTGTTGTCATTTAGTGGTTAGTGTGAGTCATGACGTGTGACAAGATGATTAATTCATTGACGAACGTGCCATTACTGCACCGCTGAGTGGAATTTGCGGGACACTCAAGGTTTCACCGTGAATCGCGACGTAGTAATGATTATCACTACGTCGTACTCACGCTGTTTTCGATCTCCTGTCAATGGCTGTCTCTATGCAGACGACGAACACAGTAGTTTCTTTAAAAACTGTTGCATAGGAATTCGCTACCGAGTTGGTTAGTCCACGCGAACATCCATGCACTTGCTTAGCTTCCAGAAATCTGTATTTCTAAGTACCGTGAACACCATGAGCAAATGGCGGTTGCTTCGATCAAGGCATAAGTTCCGCTTAAATGATAGTTAGCGTCCATATTTTCGCTACCATGCATACTTTCAGTAGCTAGATGCATTGCCGTGAAATCCGTAATTCGGTGCAATCAAACCACTGTGGTGCTCACTTAGCTGAGTGGACATGAAAAATCAGTGATAAAAAGACTGTTTCACTTACTCGAACTGCACCATTATTTTTTTTATCGTTGGAGAAAACTCCGCAAGCCGGTGAATCGCTAAAGATTATAATTAGTTATCCAGCCCTTTGGGAAAGACCACCTTCCCTCTATTACCCCTGTGCCCTTTTACGATAGGCTAGAGGCATAAGTGTAGTGGGTGAGACATACCTCCCGCTATGGGAGAAATGGGAGGCGGGAACCTTGACTCTGAAGCTCGGAGTAGCATAGAACCATATAAGGTCTTAATTGGTCTTGTGTTGGAACGAGCCGGGCGGCAGCAAACTATTGTCCACCGGCGAACCTAAGATTTGAACTTCCCACCTTTTGGGAAGGGCACAAGTTTAATCCACTTGACAGCCATCGTTTGGTTAATGGTCCTTAGTTTGCTCTGTCCATTATTTTACACAGGTGGAGCACTTTTTGCCGTGTCGGTCGATTACCGTCTCCTAGATGAAACAACGCAACTGGTTGCTGGTCGAAAATCATCCAGTATTACATGCGGACTCATAGATGAGGCAATCCTTTTCACCAATCTACTTCAACACAATGCATCTGACGTGATGAGCAGAGTCTGCCTTTTGTTCTGAATCGTATCCCAAATGAGTGTTTAAACGAAATGCATGAAATGGCAAATGAGATCGATTATGGCAGCATGGCTGTAGAACGGGGACGGAAAATCTCCAAGTACGATGGAAACCCACTGATGCTATCCAAATTTTTCTGCTTCTCTCTTCAGTTCTAAGCACGTAAAAAAATTGCGAAACCATCGACCTTCAAAATCACTGCAGTTTTAGCTGGTTATGCCCCTTCGTTAAGGCTTGAAGTGATATCAACTTTCTCTTCTAGTTTCAGTACCATAAAGAAACCGTATGCCTATTTCCTCATCAGACGGAGTTCTTATTAAATTTGGGAGCCAAAACTGAGGCCTAAGCAACGGTAAAGCTCCAGTTATCAAGACTATTCTTGATCCTATTTCGTACTTGAACACAGTCGTCTCGCGTGTTCCTTGACCTACCATGGATAATTATAACTGAATGAAGAGAATAAACACGTTTTCAGAATGTATCCCCAAGTATATCACTGCATCTGTAGACTCATATGCAGCGGTTAGTACGACCAGTTACGTAGTAGCCAGAATATTCATTCAAACCGGAGGCAAAACTGACTTTTTCAACAAGTTTGACTGTTAGTTTCGCTTAGTTCCTGTTGACAGTTTTCAAAGATTTTTGATAGCTGAGTTTGGCGTTTAGATCGCAACAGTTTCATCGCCAACCGAAATGATATTATCACTGCGTAAGCAATGCCCATTCTGCTTTCTTTCACTCTATTACCGCTGCCCTAGAGTTGAATTTCCGAAGTAGGTCAAACTCGGAATTTCCCATCTATGCGACCTTAAACTAGTAATATTGTTAATTTTAACAATGATGCTAATTTTTATAAGTATGGTTTGCAAACTTACCTTAGCTGGTGACGTTGGTAAGATTATCACCGTGGCCTTTGAAAGTTCCCATTTGCTTCAGATCTCTAAAATTCCACACTGAAATCTCCATTTAATTCTGATCTCATAAATCTCACCTTCAAACCTCCCTTGACTGCTTATATCATTAGGAATGCGGATCACCTTTTGGTGAAGTTCCGTCGGAAATTCGATGTTATTCCATTAGGTTTGTGTGATCTGAACATACCGTAGATTCTCCCCATCCAGAATTATTCATTTTTTTCCGAGTTTTAATTGCATGTATATTTTGTTCGGTTCAATGTATATATATTGGTACGATTTCCCGTTGAATACCAACCTTCCTGACACCTGAATTTCATACATTCGCCTGGTCCAGTATGTGAACCTAGTCCAGATTGAATGTACATCCCGATTCACGTGAAAGGCTATTAATATAAAAGTTGTCTTCATGTGGCAAGTGTGTATTCACGCGTTTGTGTGTCAAGCTTTCTCTCTGTTTGATCGATATAACATTTGTTGCAGTCTTTACGTTCGACCTTGGGAACAACATTTTTTCTATCAACCGTTTCGATTTTTTCTTTGGACTTCGAAATGAGTCTTCATATAGTTTTGGTTACCCTATGAGCGACTGTGATTCCTCGCGGTTCGAGTAGCCTTGCAGTCAATTCAAGCCCATTTTTGGTGTATGGAAGCACTACTTTCTTGTTGGATTTTGCTGGCTGGTTTGTCTCCTTTTTCACTTGCTTTCACGTTGTTGTGTTAAAGTTTTTTAGTGCGCATTTTGTTCAAATCTTTTGAAAATACAGTTTTCTGCTCTTCCCACTTCCATTGCGTCGCAATGTGCTTTTGCTCTGTTGATTCGTGCCCGCATGCAGGATATTTTGTGAACTTTTGAGTGGTTATTGTACAAGATGTGCGTGCATTGGTTTTCGATAGCATTGACGTCGCCAGAGTCCCATTGGCGGTTCTCCTTACCACTATGTCCAGAACAGGAAGTTCGTTGTCATTTTCCACTTACACATTAATCTGTATCTCGTTGAGAATATTGTTTATTATTGTTTATGCCTCTTCGTTGCCGGAGTGTTTGATACTGTTAAAGGCGTTATCAGTATACTTGATCCAAATTCTTGGTTGTATTTTGAGTAATGAAATGTTTTCAAGGATTCGCACTACGGCTTCTCCAATAAATCTGAATGTCACTGATCCTATGGCTTTCCTTTTCTCTGTCCATAATTTTCACCTGCAAATTCGAAGTATGCATATAAACATAAGTCCGTCTGTACACAAATTGTTGGCGTTTCTAGTGGGTTGCCGAAGTGGTGATTTCGGAGAAGTTCTTCCAGGAATTCCTTCGCCATTTCGAAGTCGGTTGGAGCAAACAGTGCTGGGACATAAAAGGAGAGCATGGCCTTAACTTATTCCATCTTGTTGTCATTGAGTTTGTTCAAAAATTGTTGGAGGTTATTTGCATTGTTTTGAATCGCCTGTTAGGATTTCAGCCATCATATTTCTTCGGCCAAGCTGTATGTCGAAGTTCCTGGCAAGGAAATGATTGGTCTCGGTAGAATACCCTCTTTGTGTGCGTTTGCCAGTTCCGTAGAATGTTGGATTGTTAGAGACATCAGCTCTTATCCTCAATTGTTCCTCTTTCCTTATCCTTTACATATCCTGTAGTTTCTTGAGTTTTATTGAGTTTGGTCTCCAGTGGTTGGATCCGCATGCCGTAAACGGTATGTGAATGCTGTCGTTTAACAGTGGCTGAAAATTTCGAATACAGTTAGTTTTACCTATAACACCCGTTATCCTTCCTTTTTCGACCGGTAGTATAGTGCTAGTGATGAAAAGGTTGCGATCTAAATGCCAAGCTTAAAGATTATAAAACTATGAAACAAAGCCGACCTCGATGACATAATAATCCACACATTCAATTTTTTCACGGACCATTGACCTCATGTAGGAAGCCATTCGCATGGATGAGGTGGTTTACACCCGCCTTAGTAAGTAAACATTTCTCTAGTGCTTGTTCACTTTCATCGTGTAACTTAGGCTTCACTTCACTTTCCTCTTTGACTTCCGTGGTTATTTTATTGACTTAGAAAACCTAATCTCAATAACTCTGACGTACATGCAAAAACCGAGCACAGTAGTTAGAAATACGTTATGCATACCTGTTTCTGCCGTCTTGCTTCTGATTTCCTTGGGTTCGGATGATCCAGGAGTGGTAGTAAGCCGGAGTGTAAGTGACCAAAGGTGCAGGGACCCAAGCCTCGCTTCCTGAAAAATGTGAAGGACTATGTTGACCGAACACCATCTCCTTTTTGGCTCTTCTGTACCTCTGATTATAGGCAAGTTGTCCTTGAACAACCATGGACCACTCAACTTATTTAATGAAGGACTTCATCCCTCAGGAACTAAGCAGTTGGTGCCTGGAAAACCGAGGTTGACTGATAGGTAAGTGGCTAAATGTCGGTTTGCGTGAGTGTCTTGAGAATTAAATTGAATGCCGAAAATACGGAATATTCACCTCTCGGGTGAGACGAAGAATTTAGTTCCCCTATTAATATGATTATTATGCAACCTCCTAGGCTGTCATCTTTATTATTTCAGAAGTAATTACCAGGGGCAAGGTTTAAATAATTCGTTGTGTATCCTCTTGCCAAACCTATTCGACTGTGAATTAGGAAAAGAGTACATGGAATAAAATCAGTTGCAATGAGAGTAGATTCACATTGCACCCGTTAAAATCAGTAATTTTCACATTTATTTTCCTTAGCATAATTACTAACTCCTTGAATCATCTTTATGATGTATAAAGTACATAAGCGTGCACAAATGTCATAAAGTACGGAATTCGAACGCCCAAATTTGATAGAGCGGTTAGAAGAGTGTTTCATTGGCGACGTGGTTACCGCCCAATACCGGCATTTAAAACCATAGGAAATTAAAATTTATGTTTCATTCTTGTTAGAAGTAGCTTGCAGTTTGTGTACCATCACCTGATGGGGACTGCCCTTTAGGCATATTATTTTCGGTCGAAAACCCGTCTTCCGGTAAATCTAGGTTGACTGTCGATGACTTGCGTGGCATCAATATTGTATGTGGATCGCTAACGTTTAAACGGCAATGCCCCGTCGCCCACTCAGCTGTGGACGTCCACGGCTAACTCTTCCATGTGCAGTCGAGGTATGAAATGGAAACTTTAAGTTGCAAACGATGAACTGCGCCGCTAATTGCTATTCGTACGATTGTCCAGTTAGTCATTCAGATTTATGATACTCAATAACCTTTCTCCGGTTATCAGCGATCAACGCAGTTGACCGTTTGTCGTCAAATACGACGAGTTTATTTTTGTAATCCCGAAGCATAAGTGGATACAAGAAACTGGTTTGGTTACTGATTCTTTCCATTAGTCCTAGATAAGCGGGCCAATTTTTAACGGAGCAGAAAGTAAGAATGAAAGGTAATGTCACTATTTATACTTTGAAGAAAATGACAGTGAAACTACTTAAGCATAAGTCTTATCAGAGTAGAAGTGTTTTTAATGTATTAATTGAAAGTTCGTTGAACTGCTATGATTTGAGTGACCGATCACTACTGACCTATATCACGCACACATACACATACACGCATGCATACAGACATACATACATACATACACGCACATGCACACACATACTATATATACATATACATAGGAGCTTTGGCACGCATCTGATCAACCCTGCATGCTGCTTATTGGTATTCTGCCCAGTGGTTCTGACGTTTGGTTGAATCCCGCAATCTTATTACTGGACCAGTTACTCAGTTGCTTATGCAGCCTTAGTTGACTTGGTGCGATTTTTTGTGGTTTAATTAATGCATTTATTTACGGCAAGTAGGTGTTCATTGCTGCCAACGTTGGCCCTTTGGCTTTATTACTCTCTCTTTAGATAATGCTATCTGCTTGGTGATTTTACATTGTAACTGACCCAATATGTATTGATGGTGTTATATCGGTCCGCCGCTGGCTAGGAGGAGTGGGGGTTTTTAGTTAGGTTTGGCCGCAAGCTGGATGAAGAAGCTCACCTGGTTCTCTAGCCTAAACAAAACCCAGACCATGGTTCTATTTTGAAGATTCTCACGAGCTCCATTAAAAGCCTCTGGTTTCTGATAGCCTAAGACTGTTTAGGCAATAGTTCTGATTCCGCTACTTATCAAACAAGTTTTGAGTGTACTGTTGCTTCATTTGATAACTGGCAAAGCGACAAAATTTACTGAGTAAAAATTTGTTTTCGACAAACACGGTAGAAAGGTAGTGGATTTCGGAATGGCTGTTGGCGTGCCCTTGAAGTTACCGGTGTTTCGATCGTTGGTAAGCAGTTCACTCAGCAGAATCAAACGAAACTCTACGACTTCATGTTCGTTATCCAAAACAGCAAAATCACGAATTTGCTAACTGGTGTAGGATCATTCATTCCGTCGCCAAAGTACTAGTAGATAAGTCATCGAATAAGTAAAGCTTGATTATCAATGGGTGAGTACAACTAAGTTGGATTTGAAGGAGTGTCCCACACAAGGGGGCGCAGCATGCGTTAACTGCGACTGTCGAGCAGCGGTGTCGTTTTTCTGGATTTGGTTCGGGATTCAAAACCATGGAGAAAGTTACAGAAAAAGTAAGAAGTTCCGGTAATTTTCTTCTAACACAAAAGTAACCTAGCGATAACAGCGGAGGGACCGTGGGGGAAATGCTTATGAAATATGTATTACAAAACGTGTAGGCCACATCACTGACTGCCGAACGCAGGAATTACGTCTCAGATGTGAGGTTCGTGATATACGTGTACATATAGGCTACTCGTGAGTAAGCTAAAGCAGCTTGCAGACAAAGTAAGGAATTACCTAGGTATAGTCTACCAAATGTCAGCGAAGCACCATAGGGTTTTGCAGTAAAACATCTGCGAGCGAAGTCGCGGGAGTTATAGGGACGTTCCTTGTCAAACGCATGGCAATGAATGGCCCCTCTGAGTAAAGCTTAGAATAAACCGTAATTTGTTGTTTATCAAGGTACATTTAGCTCCAATCCAGGCCCTTCAACCGGTGCAAATGCTCGGTTAAGATGTCGGATCCTGCAGACTCTTCGAGGTATAGTCTACTTCTTGTGCGTCCACAGATGGCATTGCGCAGACGAATTTCATTGTGGCCTTCAAGATCAAGTCGGGGGGAACAAAAGTGAGCAGGCAAAGTAGCAACAAATATCATCTTAGAACAATTTGGCGGACTTACTGTTGTGTTGATAAGTTTCTAGTGATTATTACGTATATGTACTCAGTATTTCTTGGTTTTCGAGCTTAAGACAACACAATGGCACATATGCATCCTTGTTGTTTGCGGCCCAGTATCATCCTTTTTTGATGGCTTGTTTGTGCCACTTCTAATTCCTCTTCTTGATGGGTATTTACATGAAACTAGGTGTTTTAGTCATCCTAACATTTAAGCAGCTTTATCATTAGGAATTTTCATTATCATCACTTCTCTCAATAGATTTTCAGACGAAATTATTACTCATGCACTGCATATGTTTCCCCGTTTTCATTCTGAACACCAAAAAGACAATTCCCTAGTGCTCACCGAATAATCGTTTCAGGCAGAATTTGAAGTCTCGTATTGTTTTCGCTTAATTGCGGTCACTGCTTTGCCTTGCCTTGGTTTCCCTCTTTTACTTTGCTGAACTGTTTACGGAAACCCTGTGTCATCTTCAGCCTAGACTGCCCAATTAAGTACTAGTTTTTCTGATTGTGAGGCACGCTCAGTAACATCAAAAATGCTCAGGAGACAAAAGGAACTTCTGTGCTTGTCATTTCCAAGTTCCAACCAATTTTTGACCAAAATACCGGTAAATAGTTCAGTTACGTCACGTGGCATAGAGCTTCCTCAAACCACAGATGCCAGACTTTCTCGGTATACTAAAATATCACCCTTAAACACCTGTCTAATGTCTGCCGTCTTCCGTATTCAACGTCTGCTCCTGCATATATCGAATCGTTTTCCAAGCGAACCTCTCCAAATTCTTTGTAAATCCAAAACGTTATCTTTTAATAATCCTGATGTCATCCTCACATTTATTCTTAACTATACCATATCGAGCATTATTTCGGACTTAAATCATGAGAATTCGGAATTATGCCATGATCACTCTGACTTGTCATGATCAGTCGGACGCAGAACATATTAATTTGGAAGGACCGAGCTAGTACCGCCTGATTGGTCCGCTGAAATGTAGCTCTGATAGGATCGAAATAAGAAGCGCTATACACATACCCCATTAATACACGTTCGCGCATAGGTGGTGCCTGATGTCAGTGTGTTGCTTTATGGTGTGACGGCGAAAGCAAACAGGCATGATCTTTTGACAGCGGCTGACCTTGACTCGGTGTATTCTCTCGCGGAGACCAATTGGGCCAACCAACAAGCCGGGATGACCTGTTGCTGGACTGTCATGTGCGCGCCGGGTATCGCGCATGAAATCGGAGAGGATGAATCGAACGACTCAGATTCCTGGTGGGAAAACAGGGGTTGATATAATTAACAAAATGAAGCTGATTTTCAGTCCATGGTTTCCATAATCTGAGGTAGCCAACTGTAGATCAATACATCGGTTAGGCAAATTGTTTATCCATGCAGACTTATCTCAGATTTATTGTCAAACAAGATGTCTCAATCGGGAAGGAGTAGTGAAACACAGAGCTTAAACACATGTAAGATCACCTAATTCATATTGCCAGATTTCAGTCACACATTTTTCACTGATTCCTATTGGCTTTTTGAGTAAATTCCAGATTTCCCATGCCTGAACCGTTAATCCGCTTGTGACAGAAATTTATGTGAATACGTGAATAGTTTACCAGCATCCTCCATTACCAGTGTTATTGCCCAATGATTGCTCTCCATGTTATGTGATCAGGCGAAATCGTGCACCGCGTTTTCTCAGTGGCCATCCATTTTCACTTGCGAGAGTATGACTGAAGGGTCCTCTCTTGGTGGGAAGGTCGTATTTCCGAAGAATGGAAAAATCACGGACGGTGTTAAGGTTTCATTAAACGGTGACCTATTTGCTGCCCAGACTTGAAGTGATCCTTGTTCTTGAACAGTTTAACTCTCTGTTGTCCCAGTAAATATGGCACCTCAACCCAGCGATATCGTCCATCGTTCTGTACGATGTCAAACAAAACTCACTCACTTCAACGTAATTTGATCCTATATGCATATGAAGAAATTAATCAACCGGGAATTGCATGACAAAAGGAAGAAAGGCCAACTGCGATCGGTGACCAGGCGACTGCAAGATGTCATTTACCTCTAAACAGCACTCTAATTTCGCACCAGTACTTGTATCACTGGTCACATTTGTATTTAGACTTCTGTGAATGAAAAAATTACAACTTAGTCAAAAAAAGTTGACTGAAAAATTTTAACCGCAAATGTACATTTATCTCCATATCTCGAGTATTCCATAGACGGATCTATTCAAGTAGGGCGAAGTTCACCGAAAACCATTTTTCAGGAGGATGCTATTTCTAACGGCTCCTAAATCACTCATAAGGCTTCGAAGTGTTGCAATAACGACAAAATTTTCATTCCTTGCCAGATAATCAAATGTCTGCTTTTTCAGACAGTTACTCCGACATTTGTCGATCTGCTTTATATTTCTGTTCATTTTATTGTTCGCCAATAGCTTCCTTTGCTTCTTTAATCAAACCTTCAAAGCACTTTGCCACAGCTTGGTACATGATAGCCACACTTCCTTCTCTCCGCTGACGTTTCGTTGAGCGAAGTAATCAATCAACATATCGAGTCTTGCTCATTCCTAACTTACAAAACCCAGCCAATAGTAAATACGATCACTCATCTATATTTCTTTCCAGTTCATCACTCAGTTCTTCACACAGCTCTTCCTGAATGAATCTACGCAAATTCCCGACTTCTGCCTAATGCGGGGAAAAGAACGGAATAACTTTCTAAATTCGACAGGCAATCTGATTATCGTACCGTATCATTCGCCATCATCGATCTCGTTCATTTACTCATTTTTTTCAGTAAATTGGACTTGAATGCGAATATATTGTTTTCTGGAATCCTTCCTACAAACAAATGTGAAGTTGTCAAGCAAATCTCATTTACAAAGTGCCTCGTCCCCACCTTCAGTGTTTGGGTAGTTCTAACCTGAAAATCAAGGCCCTGCAAGCCCAGTTATATTGCAGTTTGAACACAACAAACTCAAACAGGATGGAGTCAAAAACTCCCCAACGTCTTCCCCGGAAAAATGAGAAAGTGGAAATTCGGCTAGAAGTGCTAACTTAGAAGACTGTACCTTGTCTCCTATATTCTCACTGTTGTATTTGTGCGTGTGTAGATGAAATAATCATCTACCTGCTCAAGAATCTTGAAGAAAAAGTTTACCCTAAACGAGGTGGAAAGTGTGCACACAGATCTCAGTGAAATTAAGTAGGAAGAATTCATCTGTCGTTGGCATTCGACTACTTTATGTCCACGGCCAGTAGTCTTGGAGGTCATTTTCGGATGGGTGCTAGATCACTTGGTGAAGTTCGAGAAACCGTTGACGGCCTACCCTTTAACGTAATGGCTACGACTTTCCACCAGCAATCATTTCTTCCCGGTTTGCATTCCAGTTCGCATTTGGTGAGTGCGCTTTGATGATGGTTTCCAATGTTTATGAGACAGGTGTACAAAGATGCCACAGGTTTTTAATTATAGGTTGATTGTTGACATCCCACAAAGGGATAGGCATTGCATGATGGAAGAGTATAACTTTCCCGGAAAGCAAATGACCACTTTCACGGCTATTACATTCATCAGGAAATTTTACTCTTTCATGCACATACGACACAAGTAAGACTCGGGACCATGCGTTCTCCCTCTGAGAGTTGGACCTAAGCAACTGGCGAATCACGGCTGTAATTCTAAAGTGAACTCCTCAGCCTCGGACACTCCGTAATTGTAGCACGAACTATACAGGAAATTAGAAATTTTTCGTCTTTAGTCTCGCGTCGCACCTGGCTAAGCAGGATCATTATCTCTGTCCATCCCATTGTCTCAGATAAACTAGTTCATGGAAGTCAAGCGACGTAAATTCGGAAGAAATTAGAAAATTCGTCTATCGTACTCGGGCATTTTAGGACTATTATTTTGATAGCTCCTATTAATTACCGTCATGCCACAATAAATGCTGTGAATAGTAATTCATTGTGATATTCTCTTCTTCCTTGAATTTATTCTCGTATCTAATTACCTAATCAATAAAACGATCTGCTTAATAGATACCACACGAGAATCGTATGCGATCGAACAGATTTTCATCAAAGTAATACTAGTAAGACTCCTTAGGATTAGAATGGCATTAGTATCAGCTTTTAAGTGCATACTGAGCCTTTTCGTTTATTTTTAGATAGGTTTACGGATCCAAAAGTCCAAAGCTACTTAGGTGCTTTTTTCTCCCATCCAAGATCGGCGCACCCGGCTATAGTAAAAAATATTTCAAACAGGACAGGCGATCCCATTCATAAATTTGTAAACTTGTTTCAAAAATGTGGTGACTGGTCACCGTTTTTCCGATTTCCCTGTTGTAACCACTTGTTCATCTATCTCTCTGCAATCACTGTACCCTAACAACGGTGGCGCGGACCGATTTCTCTGACCATTCGTAATCAAAATACCCGAACAGAGCCAAAACGATCCTAACCTCGCAAGGTGGGAAATGTACGAACTGGTGGTCTGTGCTGGAATAGGTTCCCGAAGTTTCAGTGTGCCAATTTTATATTTGCATTTGCATTCGTGTTTGTACCTGTGTCTGTGTGTCTGTTCTATTACATTGTGGAAGCAGCAGCAACAACAACAACGACAACGACAAAGGCAGCAATGACAACGTTTTAGCGGACTGGGAACGACAGCGATAGCAGCACTAGCAGAACCACCAGTGCTAGAGAAGACCAGCAACTGCCTCAGCACTGGCAAAGCAGCAAGTGTGATGACAACTGCAAGAGGCATGTGTTTAAAGCAGTGTTTATTTTGATGGAGGGGCGGACTAAGATGGGGTGACAAATGAGGTAAATCTCACCACCCATCGAAATGCTTCCAAGAACAGGGCATAACAAATTGATGTACACACCCATAACTGACGGAATATACTTTATGCATTTTCCGCTCATCATTTGGTGCGTGAACTACCCTAGTCTCCGTGTGCCTTATTCTCACACAACGGCCATCATGATTCTGACCCACCACAAATACACACACACACACACACACGGAATCTGCCGAACACCGGCGATCTGTGAACTGAATATGTGGAGAAAACCTATTTTTTTCTTCCGTCCCCACTCTGCCTTCATTTCATCTTCCTTCTCATCCGAATTATGTGCTTCTGTCAAGCCAGTCCATTCTAATGATGACGACAGTTATTTGCACTTGATGCATTTAGCACGCGCCTGAAATTGTGCTCTTGGTTTACTTCGACTAGGCTGCGAAACTGGGGCATCATAACACCAACACGTGTGACTGTACGTGTATGTATGCTGCACTGGAAACATCAGTATCAGGTACTGAAGTTGCCTTCTCTCGCATGGGCTTGATGTGAGTTTGTGGTTTTCTTCACTGCTTCTCGCTTGGAACTTAGTCTGTGCAACAACCGGCAAGCTATTCTGAAATGTCGAGCGGAATAGCCCCGCAGGCTGCATGCAGCCAGTGGCTGGTCAACAAAAGCGGACAGACATACTGAACGAGCAAACGAGCGGATGAAGTAGGGGTTTCATAACAGAAAGGCTACAGAGGAAGAGTTCGATGATTACAGGATATTTGTGAATGTGGTGCTAGTGGTGGATGTCGGTACCGAGACGATGTCGGCGACGACGACATTTATCACAGCATACCTTCGGGCGGTGCGCTGTCCTCCCATTTGGCACACACGCACTTATTCACGTACAACTACATTCGGACACACTCGATTTATCAGTCGTTTCCACTTGGTTAGTGTTCCTTCCACCAACCCAAACTGAACAAACACCTTGCCCTGTAATTCACGCGCACATGTGGTGAGTGTGATGACATGACTTGAGAGACGGGATAACAAAAATGCAAAAAATGCTTTTGTTGACTTCAGTGCATGTGGACGGCGTGGAATTGGCAGTTCTTTTAAGTTGTTTTGTTCGTGGATGAACTATCCCAGGTACGTGAATGCGTGTGCGTATGTGCATTCATGCATTGTACGAACGGCGTTCGATTCGATTTGTTTTGAACGGTTAACTGAGCGGAGGACTGAAGAGAATTCTAAGGAGTCCTTCAGATGAAATGAAGATACGTTACTAATACCTAAATTATACTGGGTTAAAAATAGTGCAACTCAAACGTATTTGTGCGGCTGGTTTGGCATACCGCATATGGCACCACTTGACAATGCCTGGCTGAGGCATTATGTAGTGGCAGTACACACGCCTCCCACGCGAAAAACTCGGATTCAAACCCTAAGTGCGCTAATATATATGTACCACTGGTGAGCTCTAATGAGAGCGACACTCGAGTCTGATGCTTCCCGAGTGCAACTGTGATTGAAAGACTTGCAGTTTATGCGATGAAAGTTGAATTCGAAAGGCAGTCCGCAAAAGGAAAATTTCGAAAATGTTTGCAGTTTTTGTGTAGCCTTAGAGTAATCGTGGTACTCAGTTCTGGTAACTTGTGTCGCTTTAAATTAATTACCATTTGTATACGTGAGTACACCATACACAATTCGTAGCATGAATTTTGGCATTCGTTTGACCTTGGAAATGGACAATGAAAACCTGTTAAGACAGTTTGAAATGTTTGAAATGTTTATTGTGAACGTCAGGATTGCAACTGATTCCAAAAGCACAGTTTGGGTGTGAGAGAAGAAATAGTTTTCTCGTTCACGAAGTTCACTGTTCAAATATCTCGGAGAAACTACACATAGGCAAGATACTACTGTATTTCTGAGTGTCAGATAGCAAAGTATCCACGATCAATTGAATGTTTCATCCACACTCTCACAAGCAAGCAAAACTAGTCATCCTGCAGTCTGTGCTTATTAGCAATAACCGTGTACATTGGGCACGTTCTGCGACTTCTAACCGATGGTGTCCGCTGATGTGGAGGATTTCATTTGCTACAGTTAAACCGAGGATGGTATCATGTGGGAATTCTTGTCGATAAACTGAATGAGTTAGTGCTCAGATGAATATGGGCACACGGTTTTTGTAAAACAGGAGCCAAAAGCAGCTCGACGGGATTGCTATGGAGTCGCCACTGGTACGTCTTTCGTTCTCTGGGTCTAACTTAATGAACCCGTAACTGTTAGCCTGTTGAAGACAGAACTGCGAAAGTAACGGGATATTGGGCATATTTGTTGTTACCTTGACCAAGGCAATGACTTCGATTATTCCTTCCGTATATTCACTTACTAACCCACCTTTTCGTGTTCAGCTTATTTTCACGCCTGTCTTCGTCTGCCATCATTCACACGAGCCCAAGCTGGGACGTGAACCGGCGAGGAACGACTTCGCACCGGACGCGTTAGCCATTGCGCTAACCGAGGATGGAGGAATCATGAAACAGCTATGCAATGCTTCTGCGCACTGTCATCGGTGAGCTGAAAGCTGATACAACATGAGTAATGCTGTGAAACATCTAATATCCCACTAATCACATAGATTACCCTCTATCGGCTGAAAAGCTCCCAGCTGGATAACGGTTTCTCATCTGCTTCAGATTTCATGATTCTAGTGTTCTTTCGCAAAGATACCTGCAGTCTGCAACTTAATGGATCAAATGATAAGTTCACTAGTCCCACTTGACCTCTCAGGGACTTTCTTGCCGTCTCACAATCTCGACCCAAACCGAAAAATTCGGATGTCCTCTACTTTCCTGACACTACTATCTCAAAAATTACACCACGTTTTCACTCTCAGTAATCCTTATTTGTTACGTCTGTTGAACTTTTGCGGTAAGTTTCCGAGTTTCGGTGAACTTCATTGTTACCACACTGGGATCTCATCAGAATCATGGATGCCGAATCCATTTTTGCAATCATCGTGATTCGTCGAAATTCATTCATTTGCCGGGCAATGTCAGCTATGGGAACAATAACATTTGATTAAGAATTTGGTTTTGATGTCAATGAGTAACTTTCGATGAATAACCGCGGTATTATGAAATGGATTTACCATCCTTGCACACTCCGAAAGATTCAAAGTTGATGCTAATTCCAGGCCAGTTAAAGTGTCCAAGTATCGAGATTTTGGACAAATGAGTACCGGATACGCATACCAATAATCGGTGCTAACCTCGAAACCGCTGGTTTGATTCTGAGCCATTCAATCTGACCATTCTTGAATATATTTGAATGTTCCCTTCCCTCCTCTTATTTGAAAAATTGTCAGACGCGAATTTTCGTTTTCAGTGCAACAGTTTGGTACTGCCTCTAGAAAATCAAGCTGTACAGTGATATAAACGAGTGGTTAAACATGGCCTTGTTTTGGCAGTTACATATACAGCACGAAATACGATAAGGTTCTGTTGTTTCTGAACATCCACATGCGTGAAACCGTGCCGAATTACACATGTGTACTTTGCTACGCTTTCTGAGTGAACTTCATTAGCCCTAAGTAGCTGGAATGTGCATACTTTAACTGGAATTCTAATTTTTTCTCCCATTCCGGAGTCGTTTTTCGTTCGTTTGCCTGACAAAATTCAATAGAACTACGATAGCAAACCCTCGTCTCCGACTCCGTTAGATCAGATCTTCATGAGGAGGCCCATTGTGAAGACGCGAGAACTTCTCCCAGAACAGCACGTTCAGAACGTTACTGATTTTGTATCACAGTTTGTAAATGATATTTGAGAACTGATCAACAGTCATTTATTACATTGACAGGAGTTCGCCCATTACGTGCAGTAAATGCATATTTCACTGAACCAAATAGGTTTTTATAAAAGTTCTGCAGTCATCACTCATCCTGACTGAAAGTTCAATCCAATAATAGCTCCTGTACAAGAACCCATATTAGGTATCATTCCTAGCCATACAGAAGAACCCTCTTAGTTACCGAATAAGTCAGTGATTAACAAAGTTATTTAAGTCACATTAAAACGAATTTGCAATCGGCATGCCACTGGAAACTACGGAAGTACTACGCAACAATTTACTTGCGTTAAGGAAGGTCATTAACCATGCTCACATACCAGGTCTCACATGGGAAATGAATCCAAGATGACTGACCCCGAGTCTAAAACGTTGGTTGTAAAATCGCCCAAACTATCCAGAATCAGCAATGGATGATATAGCATTCATTGGTCCTTGGCTTTTGTAGAATCACAAATTGTTACTTACAGTTGTAGGTACTTCGTAGATCATCTTTGTCACCGGAGTCGATGGCATTTTCGCAGTCGTACACTTTTCGGGATGAATAACCCCAACCTGGATTGGACTGACTTACTAAACAGTGTCAGCAACCCACATTTTGAACGCCTACTTGGGATGAGTGGTTGACAATGATATGCAAACGGGCGTGCCTGCATATTTGATTGTCAGCTTTCTGAGGGGATTAGCATAAGTTGGTCCCTCATTAAAACCGTGCAAATTACCACAATTCGTCGTTCTGGCAGCCCGCTTCAAAAGCAACCTTCCTACGGATTTTTCAAGTTTTGTTATATACCAAAAGCTTCACCTCTATAAAACACTGCTGTGATTCATTGAGGTGAAAAGACTTGCTGAGTATTGTGAGAAATCTGGTTCATCGAGCGGTTAAAGTCATTTGATTGTGGAGTGTTCCATTTCAGTATTGTAAAACCAGATCTGCATAGTTATACGATGGGTCTGGGGAGAATAATGATTGTCATTGAGTTAATGCAGACTTAGGTAAAAAAGGGCATAACAGGAAATTTGTAGCAGTCCACTTTTTGAAACAAAAATACATATCAGGCTCGTTCTTACTATAGGACAACCGAGGTGTCAGGATTGGTAACGTACTGTTATAGTCTACCCGTACACCCCAGCCTTCACATCGAATGTGCTTTAATCTGGCAGTACATCATCCCAAAGTGTGTTTCATTCTGCCATCAGCTAGCACTCAATCAAGTAAATGTCCGTTTTTGATCGCAGACCTGACATTTAGTTTTCTTATCCACTATTGTGGTCGATGTCGTGGGTCAAGGTGTGAAACCATAAATTGAATAACATACATGTGGGTTTTCTCTGATTCGGGATTATGAAAATTTTGATGTCAAAATTTGATGTAAATTCTCAAGGGTTTGCGTAAGACTGCCGTGAGTGGTAGCACTGAATACGAAGAATTACACCGCTGATAATAGTAACAGTAGTGCATTACTCTGTGAATTTAATGTTGTTATATCAACAGCAGTGGCCTAAAATGTCGCATCGTCACAAACCTTATTGATTCTGGAAGGGGTTTTTAGACCTGAATTGATGAATAGCGTTCGTTAGCTGGGTTACTTTACCCTTTTATTCTACGCCAGTTTGCCCGATACGAATTTGATATATGGCAGATACGTTGGTCACAGAGATTTCTGCAAGTTTGCGTCAGAAATAGAACATTTTGATGACAGGCCGACGCTCCGGTCACCACGATTTTTATTTCAAGGTAGTTTTCATTCAAGTCAAATATAGCGTAACAACAGGTATACTGTTTTTTTTTCTATTCATCCCATAATTTGTTCGGATAAGGCGAGATGAAATGTTTGCGGCAACTGCCTGATATCTCTTTGCTTGTTGCACCGTTCATTGAAAATTCGTACGAAGAGTTTTAGTTACCTAATCAGGACGCCATTTTCTATTTGCCGTCACTCCAGCACGTTAAAACTGTCCGGGTCTCTGTTATTCGCCCAGTCATAGAGGAGGTCAAATTATTCATCGGGGGATATGAAAGTTTAGTTCGACAAGGAGATGCCACGGAAGGACTCGCCAGGAATCATCAGTAACCCATACCCATTGTTGTTGAACTGGGGAACTAACTTAGAACTGGATAACGGTACCGAGGCATCAACTCACATGCACACATCCATCCACAGGACTGACTACTACCCCTACTTAACGAATGAAGTGTCTCGTGCCTCCTTTGTTAATCTGCCCATTTGTTACCTACCCTCGTAAAGGGCGTTTGATTTTTTTATCGAATTGGAACGGTAAAGGAAGTTTGAAAACCTTAGGTTTCAGGGTAGATGTAGCAGTTGAACACGAGAAAAACTAAGCAGCTTTGGACGGTTACCAACCAGAACAGCCTGGGAATGCTGTTAAGCTCCCTTCAATCGAGAGAAGTGAGGGAGATTGTCTTTGTCCGACAAAAGAATCAAAACAACCATACAATGCGTAACTCATCCCACGAAAATTGGCGGGGAACATGGGGATAAGTCGGCTTTTCTGCCTACCTTCCTGTCTATTTCTGAAGCGGACATGCTTGTTGTAAAACGGTTAAGGGTATCGGACGGACAATGTGACTTTTGCACGACTGTTGAATAGAAAGGTGGGATGAAAGCAATTAGCCGAACTGTTTACGGATCTTTTCCGTTTGCACCTAGGCACTTGTCCAGACGCAAACACCCAATTCGTTGGGGGTATGGAAAACGGGTGTGACAGAAGCAAATTAGGATCCAGTGTATGAAAAGCAAAAAGAGAATGATGGATTGGATGTGTGATACAATTTTGGAAAAATTCGAAGAACTGCATTAAAAAATGCGAAAGAAGGAATACCGGTTTCTGGACTAATTACGGGGATTTCCAATCTGATGTGAATATGTTTGCTATTGTAAAAAGCTACCGATTGTTCTTTATCTTTGCTGCTATAATGCAAAGCACACTTGAAAGTAATCTGGGCATGTGCAATAACATGTTGGCATGTGAGTTACTTAAACCGTATGGACAGAATGCCAGACGAGATGACTGCGTACATGTTTTCCAAAACTAAAGTCGTAGAAATCACGATTTGCTGTCACTTTTCCCTACTAAAAATGAAAATCACAGAGATTTTCGGTTCATATGTCCATTAAACTCAAGTCGTGCTTGTACAAAACGATTGAACTGTCCCACTTCGTTCCGGAATTGCTAAGCAATGATTGTTTATTTATTACTGAAAACAGTTGTATTTATGGAAGACAGACAAACCCCATCTGCATACATTTGCCTGCAAGTGCACTACACGCCCGTTGTAGGTTACCCTATTGGTTTGGTTTGGTCAATGTTGAAAGCTGACTGTTATTTTTTCTATGCTTCGGTTGGTTGCACTTCACCATGGTCTACTTTCAATTATTTCACGTGCAAACCATAACTGGGAGTATGATACCTCGTGCATATTATACCGGAATTAACATAATTTTTGGCTTCATTTTTTTAGTTGTT
Organism: Fasciolopsis buskii; assembly: GCA_008360955.1. NCBI lineage: Eukaryota > Metazoa > Platyhelminthes > Trematoda > Plagiorchiida > Fasciolidae > Fasciolopsis > Fasciolopsis buskii. The sequence continues at coordinate 68,672 of LUCM01009888.1, read as the reverse complement.
TTCGCATGTGTCGAAATTCTAGCTATGGTTGTGGGATGAATATGGCGAACTATTGCTTTCTATGAAAATCTTATCGATCTCCAATAGTTTCCATCATGTAAACACTTAAGGCGGCAATTTTATGGCGTAGAGTTACGATCGAAGATTCAAACTCCGTAGCAAAGTGATGAAGCATGGCTCTCAAATACTGACACCTGAGTCTCGAGCCATGAAAACTTGCGTCTTATCATCTTGGGTTTGGAACGTATAAAATATGTCTACCTTAGGTCACACCAGTTTTATAGAACGAACCTTATCCATATTGGCGTCGAAAGTTTCGCTGCAGTAATTTGTTAAACATGCCACTATTATTATTTTTTATTATTATTGTTATTATTATTATTATTATTATTATTATTATCACTTCAAATTCAAGCGCAAAATCGTTTCGATCAAATTTTTCAGTGCTATCGCTAAAGAACCAATGAGAATTCCTCGTGCACATATTGTTATTTATATCTATCCTGATTATAATAAGAATTTTTCAACAGGGTACTCATTAGCTAATTGCATATGAACTATATTTTATAACCATCGCCAGTGAAGGTTAAAACTGCAACATTTTGTCGAAAGCAAGGAACATTTCCTATCTTATGTCTGAAATACCAAGATGATTTTAATCAAAAATTGACCGCTAGTTTCTTACGCAAAAATGGTTTATGATCCTTCAGGATATGATTTGCAGCATAATTCTTCAGGTTACCGTAACAACAGCGTCTGTCTGACAAACTCGTTAGTGATATTCCATCGCGGTGACCTCGAGGCGATCCCCTGTGAAGTACCTATGATAATGAGGACGACAACAACAATAATAAAACCAACCCAGCTAGCCTTGACATGTGTGATTTACTCGTGGTTTGTATGATGCATGTTCATCAGATCAACTTGCCCGAACAAGATCTCATTCGATAGTAATTTTTTATCCCTACTTTCTCATTCCCCAATTACAGACCTCGGAGAATCACGTTCCGGCTACCGAACTACAGTTCTCATTGTCCTCCATGGCTCTCATTCATGCCGAGGGTTGTCAACATCTGCTATTCCCTTCTATCCCATGCACACACACACACACACACGGGGATTTTCGCGGAGGTCAAGGGGCACTGTTCGGAACAAATTGGTGCGACATGATGTGATGCTTATACGTGTCGTGCCATTTGACGAGTTATTGCCTCCATAGAAAAGGCTAGTCCAGGTCAGGCGTCCACCCACCATCTGGTCTGACTTTCAGCGCACGCGCTGTGATGGAACGCGTTCTCTTGTCCCAGATGGCGCAGCTAGCCATGGCCGACTAGTTGCGATTATGACTAGGGTCTGTGTCCAAGGTGTGAACAGTATTGTCGTGACCGTAGTGACCAAGCGGACGAAGTTGGCGTAGTGATGATTATCCCAACAATGACTGACCATTGTTAACATTTACTAATGCCCCCTGCCAAACGCAGTCATCAAACACAGCCTAAAAATACCTAATCAGCTTGACAACAACAGTGGAGAAATCCAATAAGCGAATATCTTTCTCTCACCCTCCCATCAGAAAGCAATCAGCCCATCACAAGCACACACATTTGTGTACGTTCACTCAGACAACTAACCGAAAAACAAGTCGCAGAATGACCTGTCGACTTTTTTCATTTGAAAAGATCACGTTGTATTTTTATTTACTACAGTTCCAGTGCGAGTGACTCGGTTAAGACCTACCCCTTCTTTGCCTTCATGCTCGACTTAACTCAACTGGCCACGTTAACAACACAAAATCAAAGTTCGTCATTTCATGGTCGTTCTTCCCGCGCCACCCCTTAAACCATCAGTAAGCACTAAGGCAATAGTTCACAAGTCGCAGTGGTATACGCATTTGGTGAGAAAATAGTCTCACCGATCACCCAGACACCTACGGAAACCATTAGGACCGAAAAACGGAACGTACGGGTGTAATTTGTGGAAGAAAATAGTTAATTTCCACCAGATATACAGCTACGCACCTCTCGAAATGCACTGCCCATCAGGCGCCTTGCAAACCCATGACTCGCATCATGGATGACAACTAGAAACAGATATGCCCGACAGAATAGTGAACGTTCATTCTGAAAGGGATTTTGAGTGCGGGATGGATTTGTCTAATTGGAATTGTACACCCCTCAGGCACAGAAGCGTGTTTAAATTGGCCCTCTATTCAACCGCAGAACAGTGTCCAAATAACACTAACCACCACTATTGACGGAGTAATTTTTCTTCGTCTTCACATAGCGTTAACTGCAATAGTTTCTAGTGGAGTGATTGGTATTGGAGAGGAAACCAAACTGTTGATATCCTATCGGGAGACTGATTAACGCTAACTTACCCGATTCTCACCCAAGAATATTGGGAGGATAATAGGTGAGCTACTAAAAAGAACGAGGAGGAACAGCCGAATAACTCTATTTCACCATAAAAGTTGAATGTGTATTTCTCTGACGTGATCGTCACCAGTTCGTCTCGTTCTTTGTCTTTCTGTCGAGCGCGCTAGGGTACCTGCTCCCGTTTGTCTCCAGCATCATGTAGGTTCAATGAAATAGTTATTGTGTACATTACCGTCGTGGTCGCAGTGGGCATTTTGAACTCAGACAATTAAGCTCACGTTAGATACCCAGCGTTAGTTGACTAACACACCTGACGAACCGATTGAACGACGTCCGTGACTGGCTAACACCTCCAGCCCATTCAAGGTCCCACGACGCGCGCATGAACCTCACATGTAGGTGCAAGACTTACATGCACCTCGTTTGTGCCGACGTGGCTGATATGAGATCGTTCACTCACCATCGACACTGACCAATCGGTCATGTTAACCAACCGGAGATTGATTCTTTTAAATTAAACCGATGTTCTGTCAAAATAATCTGGTGAATGATCGGTTCATCCAATTAGTTCCAGAAATCAATAAATGGCTAATAATATGCCATCAGAATAAGAACTTACAGTATGTAATCTCGAGATACTCCGTTTGGAAGTGCCACACTTGGTTTCGACACGATAACTGGGGTATATGAATAGGAATAAAAGTTTGTTTAAAAGTGAAAAGGCAGTCATATTAGGTTTCATTAGCCTGGGTTTCTTTTACGTTGGACCACCACGCAGGGTTGACGATGAATCATCATCAATTTGCAGAATAATCTTTTTCCCTCGGATTCGAGGGGCAACGGAAACAGAACGCAAGTGCATTTTAGCAAACTGTGTCCGTTAGCAGGTCTTTCAGAAGTTGCAACCTGAGGTTGATTAATTATCGCGTGTGTCAAACTTTATGGTGTCACACGAGACTACAAACTTTTAACAAATTGGTGACCCCATATCGCATGCTACAATTCGAAATTGTACGGACAAATCATTTTTTGTAAGTTCCTTGTTGAAGAATTAGCTGAGATCATTTATGATGTAGTAAAATCTAAGTGCATTTTCACTTAAAAACATCAGGACAATTTATCAAATCCTGGGCATAGAAGTTTTATTGGTGAGTGATCTAATCGCCAGGATTGACGCTAAATAGCAAATATGACTTAGAAAACACAAGATGCTGACAAAGCAACCAAAGCTAATCAGTGCGGAGTCTTTCTCGTCCTTCGCTGAATCTAATATTCACCATAATTCTCCTGGTTATGCTTATTATCACACATCTGAAATAATCCAAACAGTATTGTATTCTACCTTCATACAAGACAGGTTTTAACGTCGCGATGTTTAAAAATGATCTTCCATTTTCCGCAGTCTTTTCTAAGCCATTGTGTATTTATCCATTTGCGTTCAAATTAGGCAGCCTGGAGTTTCACGGGAGAGCTTGGACTCCACAAAGTGCACCAAGACTGATCGGTGAGCTGGGCCTCATTTTCGTGAATAATTGACCAAACGGTCTTCCACGTGTTGCTCACTAAAATCTAAGTGAATTTATCTAGAAGCAGTTTCATCTACGAACATTCATGTCGCCCATCCGAAAACATCACACTATCGACCCACCACTCCGCTGGATCTGCGGCGATGTACCATACTCAGTGCCCATCTTCAGATAGCCAGATCCAATGTCTAGCATAACACTCCTTCAAAAGGAACCTGGATTAGTGCAAAACATTAGTTACTTTCCCGCTGAAAATGTAGAGACCCACAGCTTCCGCGTTTTACATTTGAGGTTTCCAGTTGTTTATAAATGTGACTGCAGCCTCAAAATCCCGTATGCAGGCTGGCTGCACATTATCGATGGTGGCAGATGGATTTGGTCAGATTCGAATTGCGGTGCGCGATAAAGAGTCCCCTTCAACACGCCACCCCTGTCACGAAATAAAATCAAAATCCTTCCCTATTAATGTATGTGACTAGGTTTATATGCCAATTCATGATAGTGATAAAAAGTAAACGGGAAACTGCTCACATCCGTTTCAATCCCCGAAGGTGGAGTCCAGTGACCAGCTACCCGAAAATTTGTGATAGAGTAGAAAATATTTGGAATTGGTAAAGGACGCAGCGTACAACACGATGATGACCATATAACTTACCAGCTCTTTCGGACAGCACATCAGTCTTCTCGGTTTCAGAATCCGAAAACCCGCTTAAATTTTTGTTTTACTTTGTTCACTGTCACCTCGGTAGTATGATCGACTACTTGTCCCCGTACCAGGGCTGAGGCAAAATGTTGATTTCGTTTTTTAGTAGAACACCGTCCCAAAGGCATTGAAAGCTACCAGTGAGACATGCTTTTGTATCACACATCGAAAACTGGAAAGTTTTCTCTAAATTTAGTGACTTCACACAAACGGACAGTGCTAGTCAACTTGTGGGTGTATTTACGTCTCATCTCGCACACCAAGACGACAAATTATGCTCACACGCTGGTAGGGTTACTGCAATTTTCCTGGTCAAGAACAGCAAGGGAAAGGAGTAAAATATTTCATCTTGCTTGATTGCAACTGAAAAAATCAAAGAATTATTAGTAACTTCACAAAAACTTTACATGGAATGATGACGCTCATGTGCCAAATTAGGCGCACCAAGCATCCAGTCGCCGGTTTTCGGGTCGACACTCAGCCTATCTACGTCTGCTTTGTAATGAGCAGCCCCATTCAAAAATCGGGTCAGGCTTGACAACTGGACGTATTCTGTGTCTCTGGATGACCAGTCCCCTTCACGCGTTGCCACTGTTCCTACGCCTATTATGAAACCACAGGCAATTGTCAGGATGGTGACGGTCGTAAAGTATACCTACTGAAGGACAGTGCCATAGGGGATTGTGATGATTCCAAAACACGTAAGGGCTTTTGAATCAGCAAGTTTCATCTTGGCACATGTCGCTTAATTTTGTGCAGTATGCGTGAATTTGATGGTCACAGTTACTTCGTTCACTTTTCAACAAAAGACTGGAGCACGGTTATTTTCGGTTACAACTTAGCGGCTTTCAATGCGTTTCTTTGTGCAACTTGCTCTTGGGCTGACAGCTTTGCTGATTGCAGATGATGTCATTTTCAACGTGGGATCTTCAAGCAACGCGCAGGGTGAAGCTACGAGCTGGCTCCAAAAATGCAGGGTTGACTTGTCTCGGTCTGATGAGTCATGCGAGTGAGACTGGATTAAGTCCAAGATACACGACCGACCGACAAGCCCGTTTGGAGTCAGGTGAATGATGCACTGGTCAAGGGCGCAATCAACCGCAAGGCAGTAGACGGCAGTGCAACCCACCAACCGCCTTAGCTGTGGATCAAAGAAAAAGCGGTCCGGTTTTCGTAACATGTTCACAGCTGATCAGGGGCGTCTCTCGAAGTGAAGAGCAAAGAATAGATAATGAGCCTGAGAGATGGGGCAATCGGCCAATGGGTCTTAACTCGAAAAAAACCTGACTAAATCTTTTGATTATGACAGATGAATGGACAGTCGTTGGCCGCTCAGAGATCAGTTGATAGTTCTTGCTTGACAAATTTGGGTGAGATTGAACTAGGATCATGATGACCGACCGAAGCCGCTAGAGTTGGCGATCGAGACAGCCGGATTTCTATGCACACCGAGACCTTCACTGTATTATAATCTATGCAGCCAGTTCAAAAAGACCGTGGTTTAGCACATTTCATCAAAGATTACCCTAACCCCGCGGTTGAACCCGCAACACAAAGCAGGCACAAAATGAAACAGCAGATGGGCGATTTCATGGTGTTGTCATGGTTTGTCTATTGAAAGTTCAAATACTCCGTGGTAGACTCATTCTGAGCCTTTGTGAGCCAAAGTTCCGTGCACTAGCCGGTAGTGTTTGATGGTCGTTGGAAAATCCAATAGTTTCGTTTCGGCAGACTTCTTGCTTTCCACTTGTCATTTTGGAAGATTGTTCAACTGAATAGTACCTTGCTACCTAATGGAGACCAATCGTAAACAGTGATTGGAGTGGACTGTTTCGTGAACTATTCAGTGGTCATGAAATATTTTATCTGGTTCTACGTGCACTCCAGTGCTATCCGACCAGTTTTGGTATGTTTACAACTCGTTGCTGGAATCTTATGAAAATACAATGTCATGATCACGAGAAACTCACGACCATATGCATTCCTCCACTAGGGGAAAGATATACAACAAAACTTGATTCTTGTGGAAGGAGAATATTCTTGGTTAATCACACATAAAACCCAGCCACCGATCAGGGATCAGGATTTCACCCAACGCCGACGGGCTGTAAGACTAACTCAAAAATGAAATCAAATGCCTAGCGAAACATGAAATCAACAGGACAGAATATTTGATGAACCCTTTTAATTTCATGACAAATCAGTTCTGTTCTCCAGTGACGATAGGACAGTGGCAGTGAAATGGAATGGCAACACGTGCCGGTAAATATTCCACAATAATATTTATCCTTCGGTGGTTAAAGTCAGCAAACATAAGTTACATCTTGTCTTCGGTGTGATACTAATGCGTGATTGGGTGCTGACAATTTCGCGGGCATTGTTTAAACCACAAACCGCTAGGTTTGGTCATTTTATTTTGTTTCTGATAAAAAACTACCAGCCTTCAGCTGCTGATTGATATTTCAAAAGATCATGAAAATAATGACAGCAGTTCCGTGCTCTCAATTGGGGATGTGATTAGCGGTGGTTCGGGGAACCGAAGTCGTGGCATTTACCTCGAAACGACAGACTGTTTAATGTTTGACCACGGCCAGTCGATAATTTGTGTAAGAAGAAAAGTAAAGTTTTGATTGTCACGTTGTTCCTCACTCTGTGGAAGTGTTTAAAGGTTAGAAAATAATTCACACATTCATTCAGCTCACATTTATTGCTTTATTAGTTTCCAACGTGTAAGTAGACACCACAACGGATTAAAGATAAGCGTGGCTCACTAGGCTGGCTTTACAGCGCGCTTAAAGTGCCGAGTATAATGGGTTTGGGGTCAAAGTTCTGAGAAATGAACTAATGATCTGGAAACAAAATAAGCCAGGATAGAGATAACTTCTTAATGAATGTCGTTTGCTGCAACCTCACTTTGCATCTGTGTCTCTTGCAATTCCCCTTTCTTTCAAGTTTATCGGCACATAACATGGACGAGCTTATCCTCGAAAGGTCATCTTGTTCTATTGACTTTTTCCTTTTCGTCATCTTTCGAATTGTACGAAATTTCCGGAAGAAACGGGAGTGAAAAGTCACTCGTTTTGTTGAGTGTTACGGTCCAGAATCGGGTTGTGGTATTTGTCGAGGCTGATTAACCGATATTCCGTGTGCAGCCATAAATTTAAACAGTCACTGTCCAAGGGGCGGAGTAAGTTGGTCGGATCAGCACGCACGTGCTTCTTCTCCAGCCTCCACCTGTTGTAAGGTAAGTGCACTCCACTTGAACATGAGGTTTTATCGTTCTTCTCCCGCCCCCCGCCCCCCGTCTCGCCGGCCCTCGCTCTCGTTCTCGCTCCCGCACTCTTGACTGATGTAGCGTAAGGGACAGAATGGGTAAGGTGTGACTGAAGGTGAACGGATAGCGCCCGATACACAGGGGATATATGACTGGATAATTTAATTGCCTCGAGGGAATACCACATCTGAGAGACTTAATTGTGAACGAGACGCCGAAAAAATGTGCAACATTTTGGGTACGTTAGCTTGCACGCCCGTGTTCGTTGTGTGAAACGGGAAATGTTTACTGTGCCTGTTCGAATGGAAGTTTGCGAGTGACCCAAAAACTACGTTGTGGAGCGGACAGTTAGATAGTTGGGAATCGCGGAGAATTAAACATATATTATTGATCTATTCTACAGATAGGTAATACCTGACTAATCAGTAAACATGTTTGAGGCTTTTATGAAGCTGACTTGTTCATGTTTTCATCATTTATATCGTATCTTTTGTTTCCAGTTTGACAAAAATGACTACGGATTTGGCCAAATCCGTCGAGTTCAAAAATTTATACTTGGTTTGAATAGGCTCTAAGGTCTAATGAAGCACGGAAAACCTAATAAAAAGCCCAAATCTACAAGGTATTGACCACTTCATCTTTGCCCATTCAAAGTCGCAGGTTCGAATAACAATGCAATCGCTCAGATGGAATAGATTGATTGAATCCTGATTTGACGACTGTCGTAAACTTCGCATATATATATATATATATATATATATATATATATATAGACAAATATTACGTCATCTTAACAACACCCAGATGCAGAATAGAGAGACAAACAGACGGATAGTGCACAAAACCGAACAGATCGAAACGTCACGATAAACGTATTAACTCAGTGTACGCCTTCTCAACTCTCTCTCTCTCTCTCTCTCTATATATATATATATATATATATATATATACTTGCCTTCTACGGATAGTCTAAGCTGGTTTCCTGTTCGTTAGTTAGCTAGCTAGAATTTAATTGCTATACACGAAATTGAATTTGTAAATGTCTCTTAATAGGATGGAAGTTGTCGAACATTCAGTACTACATGCCATATCTTGTGCACACTTTGAATGTGCCGATGTACACCGTTCCAAAATCCGGACAGGTGGTCGGGTCTGCGACCGTGTTATACCAGGTCTAATTAATGTCTAAAACTACATTTCACAATATTGAATTTTTGCCAAAAGTTAGCAGTTCGAAAATAAGGACTAATGGTCGACTGAAAAAAATCAACTATCCATTATTCTTTTGGTGAAATCTGGGCCGTGTTGGTAGTTTGGATTGCCGTTGAATTGGACTTATTTGAGTTTTTTCTCTAGGGAATTTGCATTGTTAAATCTCGCACTAACGGTTCCGGGTACGGGCTGATATTTGACAAAATTGGATTCAAAAATATGTGAAAGTTTCTGAGGATTAGTTCTGATATTATTTCGCTGAACTCAAACTTCGTAGATAAGTGCCGAAGATCTTAATCCTTTGGAGGTTTTCGGTCATTGATGTTTCGGTAATGTAGCTCTGACTAGAGTGACCCCGGGTTAGGAATCTCGTATTATATGCCGGTTCCGTGAATCTCGGTCTACCATACCGCGCCCTAATTTGCGCTTCTAACACTCCGTCGGAGAATCCATGTGGAGGTCAGCAAATGGTGTGGGAGGCGTCATCATCATCGTTCAACGTTAAACAGCCAGGCAAGCCTCACTGACTGCTGCCTTGCCCCAGAGTTACACGTTTATATAAAAAGAGTGAGTATCCAAGGGGAACACCGAGTGGACCTACAAAGGCGGGAAAAGATAAGATGCTGCTGCAGCCAACGCACGAAACACAGCCTAACTGTACAAACGCACATTTTCTTGCAATCATTCTGATTCGATAGAAAATAACAACACGATCGCCACTGTTCACGGTCCACTGCCATATCCTTCAATGTCTCCAGCCAGCAAGTCGACGAGTCTTTCGGACCCCAACCACGAAGACGAAGGCGTGAGACACCTACTTTATCTAACTTCGCTGTACATTTTCTCATCCCACGTTGCCACGTCATCTGCTGCTGTTGGACTCCAGGTGGCTTCTTNGACTCCACATGGCTTCTTCCATTCCTTAGAAGGAACACAAAATAGGGCACGACATGGCAAACGAGTGTTCGTCATACGCAACACGTGACCCAACCAGGGTAGTCTACTAAGTTTCATACGCTGAAACAAACTGTTCTCAGAAGTGGCACCCAATACCAGATTCCTGACCTCAATATTACTCACCCGGTCACTCCATCCAATCCTAGCCATACTACGTAAACATCAGTTGTCGAAAACCTCCAACCGATGAACATCGCCCACACGCATACTCCACGTCTCGCAACCGCACAACAGAACTGAACGCACTGCAGCAAAGTACACACGAACTTTCAGTTTCAGTGAAATATCAGGCCGACGCCACAAGTGCTTCAATCCAGTGTAAGCTGCCGAGCCTTGGATATATGCATACTTACCTCCAATCCCGAGCTACCATCGTTGGACACACAGCTAACAAGGTAGGTGAAACGGTCCACAGTGGTTAGATCCTCTCCATCCAGTATCAGGTTCGGCGCTGCTGTCGTCCAGACCTGTAACAGTACTTTGCACTTTGAAGGTGCAAAACACATGCCGAACCGAGCAGCCGATCTCGACAGTCGATCTAGTGCCCGTTGTGCATGGTCCGCAGACTCAAACAGGCACACGACGTCGTCTGCGTAATCTAGGTCGCATAGCTTCCCTCCACTTCCCAGTTCGACTCCTACATCCCGGAGATCTCCTAAACCATCTTCCATCACCTCGTCCATGACGAAGTTGAACAGCAATGAAGACATAGGACACCTTTGTCGAGCGCCGCTAGTCGTTCCGAATGAACTTCATAGTTCACCGTATACCGTAACGCGACCATAGGTATATGCGCAGATTACTCGCAACAGGTTCACAAGCTTCGTTGGCGTACCATTCCGGTGGAGAGCACTGAGTAGTGCTGGTCGATTCACGGAGTCGAAAGCACCTTTCAAGTCGAGGAAGACTACGATCGTAAGGCGGCGGTGCGTGTGGCGTGTTTCGAGTATTTGTCGAAGAGTGAATATTTGGTCGATGCAACCTCAACCTGGCCGAAATCCGGCCTGCTGTTCGCTGGTATTACTCTCGCGAATCGGTGTCAACCGACGCAGCTTTATCGAAGCTAACATTTTAGTAACTATCGGAATTAAACTAATCCCATGATGATTGCTGCAGCCACTCCGTGTACCCTTCTTGAAGATGGGCTAAATCAGTGACTCACCCCACGATAGCGGGATACGCTCATCGTTCCAAATATCGCTAAGCAAGGAGGTAAGTGATTTCCTCAGCACCTCTCCACCCAACTTGAAAAGAACTGGGGAAGGTCATCGGGACCGGCAGCTTTCCCCTCTCCAGAAGCCGAATATTCGACTCCATTTCCCCTATCTTTGGGGGATCAAGTGACACCTCCCAAGGATTCACAGCTCCAGGCGTCGGACTAGATACGATAGCGTATGGCCAGCTAAACTGATCCTTGAAATGCTCTGCCCAACGGTCCAGTCTTTCCTGTCTACCATGGATGAGCTCTCCATTCTTATTGCACATGACTTCATTAACCGAAGTTCGCTGCCCACCGCTGTCGCGTATAAACTTAAACAGTCTTTCACTGTTACCTGAAGCGGACGCCACTTCCATCTCTTCAGCTGCCTTAACCCACCAGTTTTCGCGGTCATTCCTAAGGCTCATGGTCAACTGACGCTGCAACTGCCGACGGATCTTATTCACTTTCATGCAGTTAGGCAGCTCGCGTTTTTGCTCCATTAGACTTAGCGACGCTTGCGAGATCCAGTGCTTTTGGTGAATGCTAGATCTAGGACCGCAGACGAAATTTGCTGCCAAATGCATAGCCTGCTTAATTTGATCCCACTGATCGTCTACATTGCTATTGGTCACAGTTCTTAGTCCCTCAGATAGTTTCTGTTCGTAGCTGTTGCGAACAGCCGATATAGACAAACGTTCGACAGCCAATCGGATTTGTGGCCTGCGTCGATGGCCATTCAGCTGCAACAAAAATCGTATTAAAACTAACGCATGGTCCGATTCGACGTACGTGGTCCAGTGTGATCTACAGTTCTGGACAGAACCGCGCCAACGGTAGCTAACTGCGATATGGTCAATCTGACTCAAAGTGCCTGTCGAGTTAGAGCGCCATGTCACTGTGCGACGCGAACTGTGTCGGAAATTCGTACTAGATACGAATAAATGATTATCTGCACAGAATTGGAGAAGTCTTTCCTCGTTGTCTGTTCGCTGTGCAGGCAAGGCGCATCACCCATATAAACAGAACTCCGATGCACTTGGTTTCCCAACTTGTGCATTAAAATCACCTGCAACCACTACAATGTCAGAGCGTTTGCTCTTCCGACCAAGGAGACGAGGTTATCGTAAAACTCGTCTTTCTCCATGTCAGTACTGCAGTCTGTTGTAGCGTATGCCAAGATAACAAATAAACTGCGCTTAACACTACTATCCTTTCGGACACCGACTGATCCCTGCAGTCTCATGACACAAGCGACTGTTGACTAGGATCCAGTCTAGAAGGGCTGCTTCAGCCTTCTCAATCAAGACTATTCCTACACCACGTTGACCCACAGCTTGAGCTGCTTCGTCTCCTGAAGTGCGAAGAAAATCCCTTGACGAGACATTTGGCGCAGTAAATTGAATTACTGCACTCGAATCCTGAATTCGTGTTTCACTCACGCAGCAGACATCAATCGAAAGTGAGTCAGTCCACACATCAGAGCTAAACACGCCCGTTGGCCGGCCTGCGTGAAAGTGCGCATATTGAAGGAACCCAGATTCAGAGGCTGACGAGGCTTGAGAAAATGTGAGCTAACAGACTGAAAACCACCTACTACACTACTTGACAATAAACCGTTGGGAGTATCGGGCGTGGTACCAATGCAGATACTATGGTTAGGCAGAAGGGGCAAACAGATTGGGTTGGAGACAGAAGAGACAGGTTGAATAAAATAGAGGGAACTCTGAGCAGTAGCATACTTATCACTACCCACCACACCTGCGCTCGATGCAATGGGCAGCGCGGTCCTGATTAGCCTGCGCGACGAGCGATGCAAAATGGAATTATTTGTAGGCGTGTAACTCATGGGGAATAATGGACGGGTACTGCTAGGGCGTCCGGTCGCTAAACAAGTGTGGGAGTGTTGAATAAGAAACTATAAAGCAAACTTATGTAAATTAGGTGTCTCACGTCTTCGTGGTTGCGTTCCGAATGATCCGTCAACTAGCTGGCTGGAGACATTAAAAGATATGGTGACGAACCGTGAACAGTGGCGAGCGTTTTGTCATTTCATGTAAAATCAGAATGGTAGGCAATATGTATGTATACAGTTAGAATAGGTTGCTTGTGTTATCTTCTAAGGTGTTATTTTCTTTTCCCTTTTGTACGAGTCCTTATATATTTAGTCTCTCTATAGTAACGTGTAAATCTGGAAGAAGGACAGCGGTAAGTGGGCTTAACCTGCTTTTTAACGGTGAACGATGATGATGATGATTAGGCAGTACTTCTAGTTAGGTTTCAAATATCACTAAATTATTATCAACACCGGTGTACTCGTTGTTATTACTACTGTCGCTGTTACTGCCGCTGTTGCGGATTCACAGATGGTAACGAAATTCTTCATTCTCTTCTGGACCCTGATTTTAAGTCAAATGCAATAATAAAATTGTAGCTAGTCGAATGGTTTGCCGACAACTTTAACTCCGACACTGTGCACTGTTTTTTTCACTTTGGGGTTTAAACTGATTCTGACCTGGATACCGTGCAGGAGAAGACCGTGTTGATAACCGTAGTTTATTGATGCTTGATAGAACCTTACTGCAATAATCAGTTCTGTATTATTGATCTTCCACCACATTAATTAATTTTTGGTGTGTGAGAAAAATAAGCACGAGTTCGGTCAAGCAGCTAACTTGATGCACATATACGCACTCAGTGTCCTCCCCCTTCTTCGTTTGTGTGTTTGCAGTCATTCATCTTTGTCCCCGTCACGTACATTATGGAAACTCTCAGTTCATGTTCGAATAAATCGACGGTTGTGCGTACTGTGTGGTCTTGTGCGAACAAAATCTTAGCCCGCACTCCGTCCATCAATCTGATCGAGTGATAAACTTCATCCCATGAATAATCCATAGGGACTGTTCATTTACAACTGCACATGGATCCATTGGGACTTGCGAGTGGGTGGGACTGCCATAGGTAATTTGTTACATGCCTCTGCATTTCTGGACTGGTGTGAGTTATTTTTCTCGGATTCAGTTCAGTTGATAGCACGTGATTTTCGAAATACGTTGGCTTCTCTTCCTTTCGAAAGCTCGTCATTGTCGGTCTGCTGTCTGACTATTTCCCGTTACACTTAACCTTTACATAATAATCTTGGCTGAGTGAACTAAAAGACACCTCATCAGTTTCAATTCTCTCCTAAATGCTGAAGAACAACAGAACAGAACTTGTGCCCTGGATTCCGACATCGATATTTCGTTTTTGATGTTCTTGTGAGATGCAGAACAAGGGGTGAAGCAATTCAGCAATGATTCTTGAGACTAACCGGTAGATTAACGTTTTTGTAAATTCCGCCAGTTCAGTTGGAATGGATATTTTTATATTAAAATGACCCGTTCCGCACGACAGAGTTGATTTTCACTTGATTGTGTCTGATGAATCAACACTATGCACTTCGAAACCACGATAGCTTCCCACAAAAATCCAGTAGATCGAGCATTGGATGCGCAATTGGTGTGAAATAACACTGGAACTGACATTTAGACTGTCTAATAGTCTCGAGTAAACAATTTGTTGTCTGCAATCCGCATCCAAAGGGCGTTATCCTTTTCGAAATAAAGAATGTTTCAAAACATGATGAAGCCCTAAATGACGTTTATTCTGGTTCACTGATAAGAGAAACGGATTTCAAGGGTCCATGATATTCGACATTAGGTTGAAGTTATTTGGCTAACTGACGAAAGTGTCACTGTCCCTTCGAGTAATCTGTCACCTATCATTCCCTAATGACATTACACCACCTGAACAGGTTTTCACTTTCAGATTCACTAAGTCAGTCGCGGTAAATGTTCGTCATTATCGAGAATCTGTGCAAAGCATTTTGGTATACTGCTTGAAAACATCAAAAACAACATTGTACACAAAGTATTCTACAAACTTGAAGGCAATCTTTCTAGTAGCTGCCCACATAAACCTATCATGCCTCAAGACTCGAAACGGTCCGACTTTGTCATCACCGTGATCCAGGCAAACTACAACACCGACGCTGACTAATCGAAAGCACTTTTTGTCCTCTTTAAAAGGAAAAGCAAGCGCAAAACATCTAATCGGTCTCAGCCCTTCCATTTATGCAACAGTACGTTGTATGATTGGGTTCGACATCATTTGCACAGTAACTATGCAATACACTCATGACTGTCTACACTCAATTTAGACAGGTACACGTGCATACATAAATCTGACGCAGGGAGTACAGGTGGAATGACTTTGTAAACGCAAAAACGTTCAAGTTTATATGTCTACTGCAAAGCACGAGGCCTTACAACTTACTTCTGCACAATACACCACGTTCTACCCAATTCCAATGACATCGACGGTCATTAAGGTGACGTGAAGAATAACAACGGACGATATCTGATTTAAATATAGTAGCGTTTGGGTCAGTATTGGGGCAGTCGACAAATAATAAAGGTGGTACTGGTACTAAGCGTAAACGTTACTGCAAGTGGGTCAGCTGTGATGAAAGCAGTCCGTTGGGCATCGCAGAGTAAATTAGGTAATCATCAACCAAACAAATAAGGAGTTCGCAGAGATAGCATGGAGGAGGCTGTCCGTAGGGGCTGATTACTGAACGGTATTAGAAAATCGAAATGCACTGGCCTGTGCTAATCGGAGATTGATTAAGGTCTACGGGCATGAGCCAGAATGCGGGAGAAGAAGCAGGATGAGACATACAGATAGCGGATAAGCATTGGTGTGGGAATAGAGAGCTAGTCTATTGGGTGCCATGTTTGTGCAGCATTTAAGCAGCCATGGACACTGTTTATTTAGCTTAGAGGCCCATGTAAACAGACAGAGAATGCCTAAGAAAACAATGAAAGGTCGCTAATAACGTGCAACCACTTTCAGCAACAGAAGCCTGAATATGCATAACTGTTTCCGAAACAAAACTGTCAGAATGAAAAAAGTTTAAGAAATAGATGTGCGTGAAAGAAAGTCATTGATGACCGGAGAGAGTGGACAACAATCGTAATAGTCGTAACTGTCATCATCATGATTATCACTTATCGTTAAATAGCAAGACAAGTTTCTCTCAGCTGTGTTTCACAATGGGTTACATGTTGCAATAGAAAGAATTAATAGAAAGGTGAACAGAGCGTGGGTCCAAAGGAGTGGGAAAAGAAGCGAATACTACAGTGGCCAACATACGGCATACAATCCAACTGCACTTTTATATCCTTCACTGTGCCTAGGCAACTGGTTGAAGGATCACTTCGGCCCCAGCCACGACTATGTAGGGCACATGCTCTAACTAAGTTCGGTGTACATTTTTTCATTCAACGGTGACACATTTATTGACCTTCATATGGCTTCTTCCACTCTGTGGAAGCAAAGGAAAATAGGGCACGGTAGAATGTATGTGTCTATTATGTGCAACACTGACCAAACCAACAGAATCTACCAAGTTGGATCCTCTGGGTTAGAGTATTCTCCGAACCGGTATCCAATACTAGATTCGTAACATTCACACTGCTCACACGGTCACTCCATCCAATCCTAGCTATAGTGCGCAAACATCGATGATCAAAAACTTTCAATCGATGAGCATGTGCACAAACACCATGACCCCCAACCATCTAACAGAACTGAACGCGCGACGTCACAGTACATAACATTTAAACTTCCGTGACTTATCAGGTAGACGCTACAAGTATTTCAGACCAGAACGCGGTATTCGGGCCTCGGACGCAATCGTGCTTATCTCTAATACAGTGCGCGCAACTGCTGAGGTAAGTGAGACGGTCAGTAACTGTTAGTTGCTCGTTTTGGAGTATCCACCGATGTTCAGTCCTGAATAATCACTTTCAATTGTAAAGGCGCAAGACACGAAAGGTGGAGTTATAGCTATTGCCAGTCTGTCAGCTCATACTCCGTGCATTCGAGCCCGCATACAAGGCCTCCTTTGTAATCTAGGCACCAAGTTTTTCGTCACTAGCCTTTTCGAGGCCTACATCCTGAAGACCCCCTAAAGTATCTTTCTTTGATGACGAAGTTAAACAAGAATGGAGAAATGGAACATCCTTATCGAACACTTCTAGTCGTTTCCAGGGAACTTCATAGTTCACCCTATACTTTCATGTGCCTGTAGGTATAAGAGCACAATCTCCCCAGGATATTCAAGAATTTCCGCAGTATGGCTTCCCGGTATGGAGTACTGAATAGACCTGCTAGGTCACCCGAGTCAAAGAGATTTTCCAGATCGAGGAAAACTGTTATCGTCAGGCAACGGTGTCTGTGTGTGTGGTTCGTTTCAGATAGTTCTTAGAGAGCAAAAATCTGGTCGATGCAACCTCGACCTGGGTGAAATCCATTTTGCTGTTCATTGACGTTATTCTCGAGAATTGGTATTATCGAAGCTAAAATTGTATTATTTAACGGAATTAAACTGTCCCACGAAGGGTACTGGAAACTCTGGATGTTTCTTTCTTGAAGTTGTGTGCTGCCCATGTTTTGTTCTATGGTACTAGGATGCGTTGTTCGTTTTAAGTAGCACGCAACGAAGAAGCAAGCGACTTCATTTTTGCACCTTCATCCAGTTTGAAATTAGCAGGAGGAAGTTCGTTGGGATAGACCGATTTCCGATGCTTTATTAATCGAATGTTCGGCACTACTTCCACGTCCCTTGAGCATGCAGGAGATAAATGACACCTCCCAGGGATTAGCAGTTGTTGACAGTGGAGTAACCATGTTAACATGCGTCACCTCAGTTGATGCCTTCAGAGTATGGTGGAAACTAGAAGCTGGCTGGCCTTAACAAATGCAGGAATCGGCTCAGTGTCTTTCCAATCAATTAGTCTTTAAAATCAGCCATTACGGCGCGCTCCGAGAAATACAGGGCATAATGAACGCACGATATCCCCTCTCAATTTTCCTTAAACATTATTTAATTACAGCGGCCAAGTAAAAGTGGCACAGGAAGGATTAAGGTTTATAGTTAAAGCCATGGACTGTGCGCTAGAGGCAATATAATACAATAAAATCGCAGTGACAGCTGGGTTTTCAGACTTACTACTTAAAGTTGCGTAGAGTCATCTTGCTCGAACGTCTCATCGTACTTTGTACGAGACTTGTGATCTTCCCTGGATAAATATTCAAATAAGAGCAGCTTTTTAATTCGCTCTATGACAATTCGTAATTTATGCAATCTTTGTGCATCTGGCTGACAACTACACTCCATAAGTTCTCATTCAGCTTTGGATGTGGATAGCAAGGTAACCACTGTTTAACTTTCTCCTAACGGAAAAGGTGTCAACACTTTGAGGTACATGAGCAGTGAATACGAGCATAATCACGTCAGAAATTGGTATCAGTTTGCAATCTGCCGACAACGAGGGAATGTAAAACCAATCCAGTTTAGGAGTGTTTGCGACGGAACTTCGGATGTACTCAACTATCTAGCTGGCTTGCATTGGTCCATCACCAAGAGGGTTCCCCCGAACCAGGACTACATAGCCATCGTCATACCCATAAATGAGAATCCTCGTCTTATTGAGGATATTCTACCAAGAATAGTTCGTTTTGAAAGAGTTTCAGTTCAAAGCTTTCAGTAATCAGAATAAGCATTTGGCATATATAATCCGAGCTTCGCCAAATCCGTTAGTCTTTGGGACGATTTATTTAGTAGACGAACTGTAAATTCAAGATATTACCATAGGACATTTCTTGAATTCTTCCACTGCTTGGCAATTTTACACATACTGAGTTCCGTTTGATGAGACGGGCAGCACTTCTAGAAGAATTTCATGTTTTTTTCTCAAATGATACCACCCAAACAAAGTTCAGTACAACCAGCCGACGTGGCTAGATATCTGGGGTGCATGTTGGACCCTGCTTATGCTATTCCTATATTTATGAACTTATCAGCTGTCAAATCCAAGGGGCAATTCAGTCGGCGGAATTACGGGCTAATACTTTTTCTATACAACAAAACTGCATGGAAGTAGGGGGTTCTGTCTCTGTCAAAACGTCCCCATGCTTTCTGACCGCATTAGCTAATGGGGCAATGGTTCTTTCGAAGATGCGATATGCAGTTATGCTGCTTCATATTCGTCCGTGCTGAAAAGACCTCGTTTTTGTAGAAAATACAGAAACGAGGTTGGGCGAAATTAATGGAGTTCCCTAACGCCCGTACTTATATTTCCGGAACTACCCATCGTGAATCATGAATAAAGAGCTTACCACCGAAAACCATGAAATCACAGTACAACCGTTTTATCCGCTCTGAAAAATGACAATACTTATGATCACGGCACCAATTAAAGTAAGCACGACAGGAAGCCATCCGGGTTGTCTCTCTAGTTTGTTTGGCACCAACATTGCACAATACTTCACTTGCAAGGCGGTCGAATTCCTTGAAATTCTTTCATCCCAGATGGCTTGGCGATTGCGGCGCTGGATACATGTTTGATCGCTGCTTTCTATTGTATACGCATTTCTAGAAATCCCTAAGAGGAATGAAACAGCTCTACACTAATTTTCGTTTTCTGTGGTAAAACAAACATTGCCATCGCATAAGGAATCTTTTCGTTTGCATATTTTAACGGAATACTGAAGCTGTTGCAATGATCTCCAGGTTTCCGTGGTTTTCCCTACTTAGAATATTCATCAATATAATAAACGGATCATCAAGGTGGCGCGGAATAATATTCGAATTATTTGGCTGGAATAAAACAACCAGTTTATCTAAGAATTCAGTATTTCTTTCATGTCAGATGACATGACACTTACCGCATCGCAAGTTTCATAAACACATATTTAAACGGAGGAGTAGTGACATCTAGGAGATTGCCTTGCTATGCCTTTTTGTGGAACAATGTAGTGAAACTTCTCCAGAATAACGCGCATTCAATCAAATTGTCTCGCTGCAATCCACTGAGTTGTTTTTTAGGGAACACTTGGTAAGCGATCCTTTGAATGATGCCATTTGGGTTAATAAAGTACGACAAAGTGAACTCAAATTCTTGACTACATAAGCTCCCACTTTGTTCGTGCATCTTGAAGGATCAGGGTTTCTTTTTCGCTTGCTATTGCGGGTAGAATCCTGCCGTTTAGTGACCATACCGCAGAGTTTACTTATTTTAGCTTACGAACATTTTTGGAGCTCCATGACCGCTGTCTGATGCATCGCTCGCATCTTGATTGCTATTTAAACAACTGGTCGATTCTCCCAATGTACCGGAGATCATAGATCACATCACAAAAGTGCCGACCAGCGCGTCATTAACCAGTTGAGTTATCCGTGATTGTACAGTGGTATCAGGCATTTATCTAATGAAAGAGTTTTTTATGTTTAGATTCGTACTGGGCTGTTTTACTTTCATGGGAACTGACCACTTTAGGTTGAGCTTAGTCTGTTGCTTTTGTGTTCAATCAGCGTTTATTCAAAGCATGGGCGGAGCCTGATATCACATCAACGCGACCACTATACACTGCGTGTGATCTCGCCATTCAACCCATTGCTCATTTACATCATCGTGCTCATTATGAACTTATTGAACAGGGCAGCAAAGAGATTTAGTGGAGTGTCCTTGATCTGGCACAAGGTTATAAAGAAGCTGATTTTGAAAACTCCTCATTTTTCTTTTTGTACCCAAGGTATCTGGACTGGTATCTGTCAGATTCCCTTAGGGCGTGGGCTTCTAACTTAGGTTATGAATGCTGAACAGACCGTCTGCTGAACACCCATGCTCTATACGGCAAAACACGAAGAAAAAGTTTCGTTCTCATCCTTAAATCATCAGTGATTATTTGTCCCTCATTCACCCAACATTTTCCGATGCTTGGATTTGGCATCATTCTATCTTCGAAGCCCGTGAAAAATTTGCATGCTTTAATAAAAATGATGAGTTTGGCATGTTCCCCTTTGTATTTAAAGTATATTCATTCGGCACATGATAAAGATGGAAATCATTCAATGCTTTTAAGAGCCAATACAAGCCATTCTTCTATTACGCTTTTCCGGTCAACACAATTGAATAACACTACTTATTACACAATAATTATGCATTCAACCAGGGCTCAGATATTCAGATTCCAAACAAACCAATTTGTTTTCTCATCTCCCCCATTCCTGTAGCATTCAGCGAACCATCAAAATTATTGTCGAACTGGTCGAAATTTGAAAAGTACCCCTCACCTCCGACCCCCACAAAACATTGTACTTCCACCCTAATAACACGTCTTTCCCCAGCTGAGCTTCGAAGTTCCCGCCGGGCCTCGGAGCTCAGATGAAGTATACGTGCTACTAAAGTCTGAATGACCATCATACGCTTGTTTGAATCAGGCCAGAGATAAAAGATATAAGCAAAGACAAATAAAAAACAACCGAACCGACCACAAATTCTTCGATGACAAAATCACGGAAGCTGATACACCTTACAATCGATATCCATTGGTACGACTTGTCTAGCACGTAGTTTATCTGGATTCGCTTTTTTCTGATTCCTCCAGCAATCGCGTCCTGCATGGTGTTCATTCATCCACTGCGACCAGACGGTCAAAAGGACTTACCTAATGTGCACCAGTATCAGTACAACAAATTACGTTTATGATTGCACTACCGAAAGTGTACTTCCTAGATGCGATGCCAGCATATGACATCTGAAACTCTGAGATTCTTCTTCCAGATATTGACACCAAGTTGTTTTACCCTTGGGGACAGGATAAATGGATAAAAGACTGATTAGCTTGCGAACAGATGTACACGTCCATTGCTAGTCGGTGATCAGTCCTTGTTACAAACATAACTGCGGTCAATATACACACTACTTACTGCTTTGATTCAGCTTGAATTCCACAGAGCTATCAGTCTATCCGACTGTCATTCTTCCGGCTAGACTGACCGTAGCAGACTACTGGATCTCGTTGGCAATTTTTCCTACTCGTATTAGTACTACAAACGGTACAGCTTGTTCAACGGATGAACCCTCATTATCGATTGTATCCAGCTCACTTAGTTCATCCTACGCCCCGACTGGAACTCATATATATCCTTTCAAGCACACATTTGATACCACCGATGCAGCAAACGGCGACGACCAGGAGTCTCAAATATCCAAAATGTAGATACTTGTGTACCTCAAATGCAAGTCGCATCACGGTGACTTCGGTAAAAAATAGTCTCGATTATTATTAAGGGTAAATTTGCATTTATGGATTTACTGTAAATCAAATCCACGTGAGGCGGATGCAAACATTCCTTTTGAAATAATATTTACATGGTCTGACCAATAATTTTTACTGATCCAGTTTTTCTTACTAGGTATTTACACGAAGCTAGAGTTTGCAAACCAACTGCTTAAGTCTCAAGTACTCCTTGCATATGCATATATGTTTAACTTTTTGTCTTTGGAAGACCCAGGTTTAAAAAGAAGGACTTGTACATTTCGCTGCAACTTTTCACGCTTTCTTTTCGCTTCAAGTAATGTAGTCATCGTAATTCTTTTCCCATCGTGCACATGGGCTTAGAATTTTTATTTTTCATGCTTCTTAAACGAGATAAGAATAAATCAAAAACTAAATCGTTTGTTGCATTGTTTTGGGTTAACCATTGCCCTCGTTGAACGAGTCTTTTGTAATGCTTAAACCATCTTATTGGTTCTTTAGCAGAAAGTATGATTGCAAAGAAAGTTTGGGTATATCGCATGTCTGTATTGCTATATATACGCAATCGATGGCGACGACTGGACGAATTTATCAGTGCACGATGCCCTCATTCAAGCATTGAACGGGACCACCGTTTTGCTCATACTGAGTAGGTTTGGTGATATTACATTGGGATCGATATCGAGACAAGATGCTAGCCTATCGGGCTGGATGAGTTCCGAAAACAGTGAGGTGAACAATGCAGCTTCTCTATCGTGTTGTACCCCGTTAGATTGCATATTATAGTCCATCTTTACGGGCAAATTGTGGGGTGCGCTTGGCAGGCAGTACTCAGTGATCGAAGGTGAATCGGTCAGAGATTCAGATGAGTAGACAGATGATGTTCTCGGTCGTGAATTGAACCAGCGAAAAGGGTTTTGGCCCGCCGTGTAGAATGACAAATCCGGTCGGTTTAAGGGTGGATTAGTTGTTCTGACCAGCTGTTTGGACTCACAACCCATTGCGGATGGAATGGATGGGGAGGTTGTTTTTAAGGCCACAGCTTGCTGTCCCTCGATGGAATGGTGTCGAGAGGATCGAGCATCAGACACAACTGGCTCGAGACCGAGATTTGTGATGAAGTTCACGCGCGTGCTTCCATTTGTTGCCTGGTCCGTACCACATGAAAGATCAAGCTCTGGTCTGGCCGATATTGACAATCGTACCATGTCCATGGGTGAGGTTCGATCATACTGTCCGGCCAATTGACGTTTCTTGGTCTTATAACGCCTATTCTGGAACCATATTTTTACCTAAAATGTAAGGGCAAATTTGAAACGGATGATAAATATTCTAGAATTAGGTAAAAAATATCAACTTATTTTTACAATGGAGTTCTTGTCCGGAATTCAGTTTAACTGATCATTCGGACAATAAATAGCCATATTTAGATTTGTTGGTTAAAAAAGTGTTCACTTCTTACATCTTCATCTAAAGTGTCATCCCTGAAAAAGACTAAACAGTCTTTCATCATTTGATACTTCCAAGATGTCAGATACTGAAATGCTGGTCGAAAAATCACTAGCAAAATCTTAAAGTATAAGAAATCGTAGAGGTGTGCTGTTCCTGACCAATTAGTGAATGGGAAGCAACGAAGTGAAAGATTTTCCTACCCGCTAACGTGATTTTCGTATCCAAGTAATGGACAAACTTAGTTAAGTAAAAGTAGAAACTTAAAACAGTTTTGCCCTGAACAAATGTAGTTTAAGACAATTCCTGATTGAAAACATCTATTAGATTCGAAAAGAGCACACGTCAGTGTAGTGTCACGCACTTCATACATGGATAGGTTTTCGTTTAGCCAGAGCACCAGAGTTCAGTCTACGGCTGGAGAGGTCGGTGAAATTTGACCGAAAATAAGCTCTAGGAAGCTAATTTACCGATTGCTTTTTTCACAGTTTTTCTTTCGGTTAACAAAAACAGCTTTTGTAGCTAATGGTCATTTCACATCCCAGAAATTTACGCCAATTAGCGAGACAATTAAACAAACTTACGTTACTGATGAACCTGTGGTTGATTCGTCTACACAATTCCGATGGGAGGGTGCTAGTTTGCCATTATAGGGGTGGGTGGAGCACGTGAGGACCTTTGGCTCTTCAGGTATCTAAGTTCAGCGAGCAATAAAAGCTCTTGTTTATTATTATTATTATTATTATTATTATTATTATTATTATTATTATTATCCAAATGTGATAAATAATACATCTCTTCCGTGATGCATGTTTTTTCCTATACCGGGGGCATCTTGTTTACAGCGTGCAGGGGCTGTTATCTGTCATAGTGCCTTCTGTTCATTTGACTTGCATACTTTCCATTCAGGTTTCTGCCGACTTACTCTACCGGGTTTTAATCAGTCAACCTCACCGTTGGATGTTTGCCAAGTTTAGGCAGCTGAACGATGCCTAACCGAGGGGCTGGCGCATGACCGTAATGGAAACAATTCACTGAATTTCGCAATTTAATGAATGAGACTCAATCGTTCCAAACAGTTGTAGGAAGCGAGCCGATTAGAACAAAATTTGTCAAACTCCGCTCGTGTGATTGTGTAAAGTGACTGTTCACTGCCTGAATTTATTCTGTAATCATCTGCCCTGTGTTAAATCTCGAGCCACCCCTGGGGAGATGCCCTTGATTCACCCACTATTAAACATCATTTTTCGACCTTTCAGAAGTCGCACTTTTCACATTAGAGGGCGGTCAGAGACCTTTCAGGGTCATCAGATGTCTGATTTGTTTAAGTGAGGCCGTCGCGCAATGCATTCCAAGATCTTTCGAACGATCTTTGAACTAGCTCCACTTTGTTTATTTCCATTCGGTGGTACAGTGAAATAACTTTACAATGATATGCATATAATTATCGCATGGTCTGAGTTTTGGGATTAGGGCTACGGTACTACCTCAAGAGCGAATAACGTCACTATAGATCAGTCTCTTTCGGTTTACGAAGACCTTCTCCTGAAATACAAATGAACTGGGATAATTCTATTTGGTTTCGGTGAATGCAATCGTTCGAATTTCGACACTGTTTGATAGTGCGATTTAGGCGAGAGCACTATTCTTTTGTTAAGGTATCACAGTCCATCACAAAATCTTTGTATTCGACCTGCATAGATCGAATGAGAAGCATTCAATCTAGTGAGGATTGGTGGGTATTAAGCACTACGCATTACAAGATGCCACCGCACAATAGTAGCAATTCCACCGTTATTATTATTTGTAGTACTAGCAGTAGTATTAGTTACCGCATGTACCACTACATCGTATATCTTTTACTTTCCATCTTCGCGTTGTATTCAAGCATCCAAAAGTGTAATCTGGCCATCAGCGCTAAGTATAATTGTGTGCATAGACAAAATATACTTGGAAGTACATAATTCCAAAAGTACGGTCCGAATCGCTTGTGCGCCAGCAGCATTCTTCCGAGAGGAAAAGTGGGTAGCATCTTGCCAGACAAACCACGAGCTGATATTCAGTAGTCCCAGTGAAGTTCTTACCGAGTTCTGATTAACGATGTGACGACAGTGCATCGCATCTTGCGCCCAAGCCTGTTCGCTTCACCTACATGAACAGTACACTACTGTTTAAGGTGATGCGCCTATGAATAAACCAGGGATCGTCCAGGACGAAATTCCTAACGATTTGAAGCGCACAAAATAGTTCAAATGACTACGTTAAATCTTAAATTCCTGCTAGCAGCCCACCAATTTGGGAATCATGTCCCTAGACAGATAAAACAAGTTGTTTGGCAAAATATCAAACAGGTTTAATCAGTTACGGCTTTTCTTAAGCCATTCCATGCTTATTAAGTACTGCTCTCATTTGTCTATCTCGACAGGAATCACCAATTATTACAAAAGGGATGCAGGTTTATTACTGACGCTATCATCCGCAAATCGTTTGTTGGTTAATGTCAACAAATGATTTCAAATGAGCCGATTGCACTTTGCACCTAGCAATGTTTTCTAATGCCTTAAGCACAACACAAAACTTCGTGTTGCGGGGACAAAAATCCGGCACTAGGACTGATCAGCACGCTAACAGTTGTCACTACCACTCAGCAGGGGAGAACAAAATTCGTCTTGTTTTAATTTCCCGTTCCATGGTCGCATTCGACGTGTGTCCATGATCCTAACGGCAAAAAGTCAATTCCATATTTCAAGAATAGTCGTGCGAATCAAAAGCAAATCACCTGCGTCTCTGAAAGACATAAACTTTTGGCCAGTTCCGCACGTTCCGGTGCGGAGAGATAACGCTGGTAGTTGAATCGGCGTTCCAGTTCGAATACTTGAGCATGGGAAAACGCCGCACGTGTTCGCTTCTTTCGTGTGCTGGACAAAGTGAGATAGGTTCGAGAGCCACCACCGGAAGCAGCAGTAGTATCTAGCGCCTCGGCATGGTGACCGAAGGCGACAGGATGCGATGTCATACAGTTCTCCGCCCGGAGAGAATGATTCATTTGGCATATGGTTCTATCCCGTAAACAACCATATACGTCCACTTTTGTTGATCCCGAGGACCGACTAAGCAAATCACCCACTGACCGGTTGGTCCAATTCTCAGCTGACGAATGTATGTGATCCTGTTCGCCTGATACGGACATCCGTAATTCAGCTGAGGAAGACGATTCCGGAGTGCTCTCGGCATTTGGTCGTTTTTTCCATGACTGAGTAGTAGATCCGGCTCCAGTAGCAATGCCTGGTCGAAGCGATTTTTCTGCTTTGTAATTAGAGTCGCACCGTCTAGTTGTGTCTCGATTGACCGAATTTAAATGGTACAGCAAGTAGGTCATGAAAGCTTTGGGTTTAAAAAAGGGAAAGAATAAATTTGTACTAAATACAGTTTTCTGAACAAGTTAACTTCAAATTAGCAGCAGTTCACAAGTGAAATTGAGAGTCAGGAGTGGAATGCATAGGGTACATGGATTCTACTCCACATCGCGATTACATGACAAGAAACGGTAACTTTGGGGATTTTCGATAAAAGAATTTTTACTCTTCCATGGTTCTAACCAAAGAGCAAGTGAATTCACATGGAGTAAATATGGAAGTGATGTAACCAACAGAAGAGACCACTAGTAAATCGTTGACCGATAAAATAAACAATCACTAGTGTTTCATAGACCGAGTTTTACGTGAACAGGTCCAAAGATCAGTGTTCTAAGAGGAGACAATAAAATTTCAAATTTTGTTATACTATGATTAGTTCATGACCGATAGCATATTCTACCAAATATTAAATGCAGAAAAGTATTTCCCGTACCGGTTGCTGTCCTGTTTCAACTAGTTAGTATATTATTTATCACCCGCCTCCAAATGCCTTGGTATGATCGGGTGGGGTACTTCAGGCTGAGATCCGGCCACTCGGCCCCAACCCCACTCAAGACGTTCCCAAATGACCGTGTCTCAAATGACCTCTGCTAAGGGAGTCCTACGCACTCCCTTCTGGCAGTAGAGGTTTTACCACTAAAGTGGTGAGAAGAAGACGAATAGCTGGAGCCATCCACCGGCTTGACTGAACGTTGGTAATCCAGTCGAGGGTAGATAGCTAAACCCTGATGCCAAACCAACCACGGGCGGCGTATGAGGCATACGGCTGTATGCTCACCGGTACCTGTGGCAAAGGAGTGAACACGGCACCCAGGTCGTCTATCCCCATGCAAAGGGCATGTGAACTGAGCACTCAGTGGATTAAGTCCTGCAGCCTTTGGGTGAAATCAATTAGTTGAGGGCTCAGGGTAGGGTCCCCTTATTTCGGTCTGGCCAACCGGGAAGTACGAAGTCCACACCCGCGAATCATGGATCCTTGATGGATCGCTATTAACGCGGAAATGGGGAATGAAAGAAGTAGCATGTATAGTGGACCCTACATATAGTTTTTTCCTCTTTATATATATATATATATATATAGTACAATTTCCGACTTATTTAGCCTATTAATCGTACATCAGTAAATTCAACGCGAATTTTTGGGGGCTACTGACTACAAGCGCTGAGCACCATAGAATAGGAATATATAAACCCTGAATATTTGCGGTTTATCTTCGACACAACCCATTATAAAAAACAAGTTATTCAGCATTACCAAAAGAAAAGAGTAGATAACAAAGTGATAGACTCATGCAGGAACAAAACCTTGTCCATGGGAGTAACAAGAAGTAACAGGCATTAGTTGCGTTGTGCTAGAATCGCAGCATCTTGGGTTTCTGCTCGACCATGTCCACCCTTCTGTCAAACAATACGAAATTAAGCACGGTTGGTGCCATAACGGTGTCAGTATGATAACAATAATCATAAGTAGTACTTGTGTCATTAGCTCGCGATTTCACCTGTCGTTAGTGTTATCCAGCTAGCTCTTTTTGTACTTTCGAAATCTAATAACCTCTTGCGGAAATCATCGCCATGATCTACCGATTATCATTACCACCATTGTCTTATCTGGACCCACGCGTAATTTGTTTTCGATTCAAACTTCCAATTACTGTCACTTGGTCTTATTGCATCAGGAAATGATTAGCGCTAGTTACTCGGAACGAACAAAGGACAGTCGGTACCATAGCCCCAGTTTGAAGTGCATGTGGTGTGTTGGGTGATTACATGTAAAAACCACAAAGATGAACCGTCCAAAGCTTTGCGTTGATAAACAGAGACCAAACTCCCAAATAAGGACACATGGTCCCAGTTAGGACCGGTTAATTTTGTTACCAATACCCATAATTCTTCAATAAACAGTTGAGCTGGTGTCGTGGACTTTGGTTTTTGTACACATAATCACATCGAGTAAACCGGTCCTAGCATTAATCTGACCACCTCATTATCAAATGATTCATCATTTTCAACTATTTATTCGCCGTGAATGAGGTAAACTGCTTTTCAAATATAATGATGATGTCGTTCTGTAACCCCTTCACTAACGGTCTTGGTTTGAACAGAAATAGACAAACAATTAGAAATATTTGTCACTGAAATTGCTATCGAACAAACTAATGTCCAACACAAAATTTTGATTCCTGCTAAATAGTCAGAAAGAACTCTTCGTTTTCACAATTTTGGTCCAATTGTCACAGTTACTTTGACTTGCGACGTCTCCGTTGGTCTCGGACAGCTATAAGCTGATCAGTTTCCATGCCTGTGATGGTGAAATGACATTAGGATAACAAAATCACCATCTGCTAAAGTTGGCAAACAAGTCCCGATAAGAAAGGTGTGAGTTGCAAGCAGTTACACGCGGGATGTTCCCGGCTGGTTGTTGCGATGCTCAGCTACTCGAACGTTATCTCCAACTCTGAACAATAGCAGGAAGTGACAACTATTCACGTGCATGTAGAATTCCGATCACGCTCGTGTAGGTAACACCCTCTGGCGCGTAAGGTGTGAAGCAGACAACCCTCTGTGAGACACAATTGGTGTTTCGGACATACTGATAATCGTACACGTTTCTAGCAGATACTCGCTGTGTATTCCGGAATGAACTGAAACTAAGGACCGTCCACTTGAACTCAGGGGGAAATGAGCACTACTGACGGCCTCATTAGCTTTAGTTACTGAACTGGGTGAGGATAAACGGCAAGTAGATCGGTGACTATTGTTTATCCTCATCTGCCCGGCGCTACTGCAAGCATCACCGGCACCATCCTCAACATGACAACTGCTACCACCACAATGTGGTTTGTGAAAGTCATTCAATCCTACTGTGCATTAATTTCTGGATGGAGCTCCTAGTTCTTCATGTGCAATGCCGAGATACCTCAAAGACCCGGGTGTCACACTTGAAGGGAGATCTATTTGCCTTTTTCACGAACTGATGTGCAAAGTCACGGGTTCGATCTCGAACCATAGCATACGCGCTTGGATGCGAATAATGTTGGGTTTTTATAACCTTTTGGTCTATTGTTTTAATATTTAATAACAACAAAACCCAAGAATTCTACGCTATGGCAAACACCAACAAGCTAGGTTTTACTTTCTAGTTTCACAATTTTCTACCTTCCAATTGAGTACCTACTTGAGACTTTGCAATGGTCTGTAACCTACCGCAAACACACTAGTAAGCAGTAGACAATTTGGGAATCCAACTAAATTGCATCAAGATAATTTGTTGAATATCTGCAATCATGCGAGCCTATCTTTCCCCTTATGCTATTCAGGACCGATATTTTAAGCTTCCACGGGGTCATATCGTTTAGACTTCTCCCAAGTTACTTGTTGTGAGATTGTCTGTCATGTGTGTGTGTGCGTGTGTGTGTGTGTGTGTGTATGCAGAGGTCTCATACATTCGAACCCAATTACGAATGAACGGTTTATCAGAATGTATTCTTCCTAACATCAGCGGTTTATTATCATCATAATTATTACTTGTTTGTAACGTGGCTGACTCCTAGACTCACTTCACCAATGGAAAAGGAGTCTGGCAATCTTTGAGTGGAAACTTGGAATTGCACCGATTCGCGTGATGATTATCAGTTACTACTCGACCATCGGTGCTGGATATGGAACCGGTGATCATTCCTCACTAGTGTTTAACTTCTGCTTACTTCGTGTCAGACTAACAAAGGTTATGAAAGCGCATTTCAATTCTTGGGAAAAAGTTGCTTCATTGTTTGATCTACCTCAGGAGAAAGTCGTTAGCTCTCAATTTTACACCGAACGCTCGATATTGCATGCGGAACAGTTTCATCCAAGGCCCCAGGACTAAGCTGGCCTTAATGTCTTGACCTCGTTAGACTAGTCGTAGTGACACCATCAGTTGTGCCAGTCTGCATTCCATAAGATTTCCATCCTTTCACCGGGTCTCACCTTCGTCAACTACCGGGTCAACTGAATACGGGTGGACGAATCATTGCACTTCTCTCTGTCACTCCTAGACTGCTAAACTGTGGCAAGAACCAAAATATGAATCAATTTGTAATAGTAAGAATAACCTATTGTCTACTTCCCTCTTACTTTGTCCTTGCAAAAACCGATCACAGACACAGAGAACCACCCTGGGTAAACCGATTGTGAAGACGTATGACTATTGGTTAAATTCTGGCGCCGTGGATGTGCGATGCTGAGGATTCCCAAAGAGGATAAGATAAATGGGTGGCACTCTTTGTGATTTCAGTGATTGCGTAACGAATTATCTTAAAAAGGCTCGTTTCTTCTGGACAGTTATCAACAGTCACATGTGAACATGACCGAAAGCGACAAAACTCCAGATTGGGTGATTTGCATGAATGCCGTATTATCAACCACAGTTAAGTGGGTATCGAGCCAAGAGAATAACCTGAAGTTAGAAATCGTCCGTGATTGTTGGATAAATTATGCTGGTCGCGTTTGCCAATGTCTGCATGAGCAAATAGTCCAGATTTTCGTGTCAGAAGTATCTAGCTTGTTTAGTGTTTCGGCATCTTCCATTAAATCGTTACCGTCACAAAGAGGGTGTATGTTACCTTAGTTTGAAGGCTTCGGTGTCTCCGTGATACAGCAAGCTAAACATAATGTCGTTGCGAACATTCAATCATGCCGAAAGGGTCAGTGGATTTAGGGCCTGATGAAGTAGTCTACTGGTTCTCTAGATTCGGGGTTGATTTGAGCCAGCTACTCTATCGAAAAACTGGGTAAAAGAATAATTGATCCAAGTAGTTGGACTTCCACTCAGCCACTCCCAGCTACCTTGTGGACGGATTCTTCTTATAATCAAAGGTTTTGATTGAGAATCCCAATTGTCCTCTCGCATAGTGGTAGGACTCCCTATCAATACCCGTCCACCACTCTCCATGAGTTACACATCTATGAAGAATTCTATACTGCATCGATCGTCGCGCAGGCTGATCAAGACTGCTGTAAGCATTGTTTTGAAAAGGGTGGGTATTGATAAGCATCCCCCTGCTCCGAGCTCCCGTTCTGGATTAATGCCCCACTGTCTTGTGGGTGAGACTTTTGAGTCAAAGGCTCTGGTTGGGATTTCCAAAGAAGAATCTCATCTGCGGTGTGGGCAGCGGAGCATCCCTCGCCAAAATACCTCCGGCACCCTTTCTACTGTTCTTCCGGTACAAGAACCGCGTGGGATACCACGAAGAATTGCGGCTCGACGGACGTGTCTGATGGTAACATAAGTGGAAGAGGAAGAAATAGATCGTACGCATTACTTAAACCCAAGTGTTTACTTCACTTAACTGCTTTCAATATCTGCACGCCCAAAAGGCGTATGCACTATCTCACTTCCATGATCACTCTTCGTAGTCCACGTACAACCTCATTCTTTCGCTTCCTTCTTCCTGTGTCCGATGATCCGGCTTCAAGCGCCAGTAGTCAGGCTGACGTTGGGATCGCTCTGAGAGTGTGAACCAGACGTGAACTGTTAGATTGGATTCCAGTCGACAGTCGTTTGTATGTAGTTTGGTTGACCGGTTCCGTACGCCTCACTATCAGTCAACTGAAGCGTGGTTGCTTTTTCGTCGTACCCAGGTATGCATCCACTGATTGCAGCCCCCCTAAGGCGAAAGACCGGTTCCATCGAAAGTTATCTCGACTGTTACGAAATGTATGTTTAACGGATGTGATGATCTTTGTAGACGATTTTAACGCCTACTTGGCTCCTTAGCGGAGACGGAACGGTTAATCGCGGACACTTGGAAAGATGACAATGAGTTGTCTCATCCAGCTTGGTTTTAACTGCAGACTGGTCGGGGTTGTATTGACTTAATTTCCACTGTGACAAATCTTATCAGACATTTACATGTTTCTCTTGATTTGAAAGTAGCGTTCGACTCAGTCGATCAAGCATTTTTCGCCCTGCCTCTCGTTGAAAAATGTCACAGAGAAACTCCCCTCATCCATTCTATGAATGAGGACAGCCAAAGTCGATTTCGTGCTTACAGCGGTTTTCCACTCGAGTTCACCATTATAAGTGATGCTCTTCTGGGTTGCAGCCTTTCACCTTTTCTTTTCAATTTCGCCAATGAGATGGTTATGAATATATCCTGGGGGCAGTGGAATTGATATAGGGCCAAACCGGAACCTGTATGATTCCGAATTTCCGGACGATCTTTCACCACTCAGTGAGGATCCGAGTCAGTTACAATTATTCCTCGATCGATAGTGTAGGTACGTTTGGGATGCGTTTTGCGCCTTCAGAATGTAAATTACTGTTGCAGGACTGGGCTGGCTGCAGTCCGAACCTTTTTATTTCAGTGGAATGCCCTAACATCACTCATACTGCCTTGGGTCGACCATCTTGTTTCTATTTCGTTCCCCTTATGCTTAAGCGGGCGAGAACGATCAAAATGGCATTTGGCAAGTCGAAACAACTGTTTCCCTTATTTGTCACTACCACGTAATCGATATAGGTCTGGCCAACTCAAGGGGGAGGTGCCTCGTCTAACGGACTGATTGTCTTTTATTTGGTGTCTGTTTCGAGCACCATCCCCAGTCGCATCTGATCCTGTCCCAAAGTTCTGACCTCTTTCAATCTGTCCGCAATCTAGGGTGTCTAGCTGATTCCGTACTTGTCCTCGGGACTGCAGACGATCGAATTCCAAGCCCATGCGTTGTTCCACTGAGTTCACAGGAATTTACCATTCCTACCTGTTTTTCTAAGCATAATCACGCTTCCCTTTTGTATGAACCATCGCACCGAGGCCAGGCTGCCTTAAACATTTGGCATCTGCATATAGCCTTCCCTTACAAGGAACAACTGACCGGGAAGGATAGATTTAGTTATTCGTGTAGTTGTATCCAACCTGGAAATCGTATATCAGGAGAAGTGTCTGCACGCACACAGAAGGCTCGGTTGCCATTCCTCAATTCGAAACATCTATGCCTTCGACTTAACATCGATCGATCAAACTTCGAGTTTATGCAACAACAATGGAGTCCGTTCTTTTCTACCCGGTCCGAATGGGCCACTGAGATTAAAAGGTCTGCGAAGATTCAACGTGGGTCATCATTTGTTGCGGCTGTAAAACCGAATTATCCAGGTGAAAATTTCTAACCGAAGGTTTGACAGGACATTAAGGAGAAATCTGTTTGTCGTCAACGATCCTAGTTAATACATGCTGACCTGTTTCCTATACAGTAATTCTTTTCACTTGTGGTCTGTATCCTATGTTGGCTTGGTAGATCACGAGAAAACTTGTTTTAAACAACTTCTAAGAATGGAAATTGTACAGGTTGTTCACGATGGGTAAAAACCGATCATTTCAATGCAAACGATTAGCTGATAGTAGAATCTTATTCGAATTACATGGCGTTTCTTCCATACACCCTCCTAATGATTCAAACGGGATTTTAATGCCCACTGCACAAAGGAGTGTAAGACGATGATCTGGCAGAAAAGTAAGGGTACACCTCTAACGAGTGGCGATACCCGCTGAACCAGGGGGATCTCGTCCTTCCATTCGCAAGCGAAACACTGCTGAAAACAAACAGTTGGTTAAGTGCCTTGCAAAATAACGGAAATTTAAATGTTACCAAAGTCCGCGAATAAAACCGTGAGCTTTGGTTAGTAAGCACTAATCAGACTTGTTTAAGTTATGCATTTTTAAGTTGTACTACGCTTCATAGTTAGTGCCAGGCTCACGGGCTGTCATACAGAACACGTTCACTCCAAAACATGCAATGCGAATCTTGGGGATTCGCATTAATTTCTGACTACTAATAAATCTTAAAACACAGTGGGCTACCGAGATGCAATAAGAGAGACGTTTAGTGTTAAATTATTTCGAGAGGAACAATATGGAGTGAACAACAGTGTAACGATTTTTCGGCATCTGGTTCAAAGTTACCTGTTGAATTGTCTAGTCCTTGACTTCAGCTTCATGTAGAGTGCCATCAAACCAACATGCTCGGTTTTCCGATCTGATCGCACAACGATTCCTAAGAACTTGTGTCAAACAGAAGATCTTTATTTATTTACATGTGACTACCGATAGGAAGCCTTTTGTGAGATCATTTCGGCCATTTCTGCGACACAAGACCACCGTGGGATGCGCGACAATTTCGTTGTTATGAGCCGTGACAGACTGTCAAATTTCGCTATCCGGTTTATGTTCGTCCATTAAAACAAAGGGAAACCCCAGGGATTTAAACTCTTAACCATAGACGGTTAAGAGGGTGGCCCTGATTGAATGGATTAGGTAGCAAACGTCATAGGGACAAATACATTCACTACCCACATATAACTATCCAAACTTGACTCACCTGTAATCAACAATGATTTACAAAGTTCCGTTTTGGTGGCTTTCCAAATCTATCCTTTTAACCGGGTCGGATGGTACATACAGCCTACCATCGGTGACAATCAGCCGCGGCCTCATTGACTGACTGTCCACTGGAATCATTTTGGAGTCCTAGATTTATTCTCCTTGACAGTTATTTCCACAACTACAGATTACCATTGTCAGACAGGACACAAAATACTCCACACAACGGTTTCAGCATTAAGAATGAATTTGTCGTACTGAAGCGTCTCCAAAACACGAATACAAATTAGATGCCAGCTATAGGATTTTAGAATTGGTGTTGACCAGTAAACTGCTGAATACCCCAAGCGATTCAAGCAAATCGGTTTGGTTTGAGTATATTGACTACACGTCAGCTGACAACATTTCGCGACGGCTGCTTAAAAGCCAGCAGGATCACTGAAAATTGTGTTTACCTACGCGGTTAAAATTATTTCTGGAGGAGAACAGAACACACTGAAGAAAAAGCAGATTTAAAAGCATCCTTAAGGCAGTACCGATGTTCTCCAAGCTACCGTTCTCCCTTTGGATTGATCTGCAATGCATATTTTTGATCTAACTTAACCTTATTCTGTCTGTGTGGAATTACGAGAATGACAGCATTTCTTGGTTTCATTTTTGTTCGGGCTGACCGATGTCGATGAATTATCTGAAAAATTTTTCCCAGTTCAAAAATTTCCAACAAGTTTTGTTTTCCTTTTTATGATGTGCGTGAAGCATAGGTGCTTCAAAAGAGGTGAACCCCTTAGACGTTAGGGCTCGCAGCAAATGTAGCCGGTGAATATAGCTATGGAAATAAATGTCCCTAAATTACATAAGAAACAAGCCGGACGCTAAAGAATTGCTGTCTGTCACCAATCTGAGCAATCAGAAATATCAAGAATACATTTTCGCACTTCTTGATCAACACTTTTGTCGAGTACCACCAAAAATAAATATACCTTTCCTACTAGGATAAATATTACGATTCATCCACGGGTTCATTGAAGACTATATTTTCACGGATCGTATCGAGGTCGTCAACTAAGGGTTTAGTGCTCAGCGGTTTGAAATATATTCAGGTGTAAATCAGCCTGTTTTATACATCATTTTATGCTATCCTCCAGTTACCTAACTCTACTTGACAAGGACTCGATTAGCGTTTCATAGTGCCTGCTTATTGCCAACCTTGTTATCGTTATCGTTTGGGTAATCACATATCTAATGCATGCACTAGTCACAAGGCAGCATTCCCTGCGACGGCTGATAAATTGTTCCCAACACTGCATTTACTGCCCTGCAACCTTCCACTGGGCCAATCGCATCCAATCACTATAAACCGTCGGTTTCGTTTGATTCTCGACAGACAGTCATGGCACTTAGTTTTCGTGGTTTCGTTCTTCTTAAAGGAACAGGGATAACGTTTATCTTTACTGATAGCCAACGTTATTTCATAAATCAGTCTTTTTTTGACCGTTTTATTTGATGACTGAAAGCCTTGACATTTGGAGTTTTAGCCCAAAATTTAATGTTCTAAATATTTGATTTACGCCTAATGTGGGACTGTTTTCGACCGATCCTAATTGGAAACTCCCAAGGTCCTAGGAAATGGCTGCCAATGATATCGGTTCAGTGTGCTGTCTTATGCGAGACTCACTGTATATCTCGTCTAAGCTCAAATGC
The DNA here is from genome assembly GCA_008360955.1 of Fasciolopsis buskii. Taxonomy (NCBI): domain Eukaryota; kingdom Metazoa; phylum Platyhelminthes; class Trematoda; order Plagiorchiida; family Fasciolidae; genus Fasciolopsis; species Fasciolopsis buskii. Next base: position 31,359 of record LUCM01009888.1, on the reverse strand, counting down.
AATCGCGCAATAAGGATACCAGTGATAATCCGCCGGCATGCAATTTGTTCGTCCATAGCAATGTGAACTGACTAAATTTTCTCAGTTGATATTTTATCCCAAACACACGTGTAACTGTCAGTGTGCTTTCTAAGCCCGGGATCGGAAAATGTGTCAATAAATAACAAGTGGTTACAGATAGACGGCAAAAAATATCCGAAACAAGTTACTCACCATTATGATTGGCTTGGAACATTCGCCAAAATTCACCTCGTGCATGGAGGTCCATGTGGTTCATCAGATATATCAGCCTCGTTGCGCTTGCCCGCATTTCACGAAGACTTTGATGTTTCCCTTTGGCTTGTTCACGGTTAACCTGACCATAGTCATTCTGAATACTGTCTCTGTCGTTAGCATCATCTGCAGTGTGTTCAACATCAGTCTCATCGTCAGTTTCTTTGTCCGATACATTTCGCGCATGCATATGCTCAGACGCATCGTCACAGCCGCAATCAAAGGTCGAAAACGTTTCCGGATTGCACACAGATTTTGGTTTTCCTAAATGTTTTCCTATCGGAGCTACATTCGTATCAAACTCATTTATCGAAGAAAGCTCATTATTGCCTAACAAACTGGCAATGGCGAACGAGGAACCCGTGCTGTTTGACATATGCTAGCGGAATCAGGGAAATGAAACCCTGAGAACAGTTTACCACCGTTCGCAGTTGCGTGAAATTATTTAAGTGCTTGCATTCGCGTTGCGCTTTCCTTCGTGGCAGTCGCAGCTATACTGACATACAAAAACGCACGCGGGCATCGTTACTGTCACACTGGGACTGACCCACATCACCCGTGAGCATTCCCCGCGAGTAGGGGCCAAACGTCACTCACCAAAATCAGCGAGGTAGGGGGCTGGAGCGTTGGCATGACGCAGTTGGCTGAACATGGTGAATCGCGGCCTAGACCACTTAAAGGACGAACGTCATGAGAAGAGACCACTGTCGTTGGGAGGGGGCAAGAATTTTCGTCTCGGAGGCGAGAAAGGTCCGAAACTGTGCCCTTCTTGTGGGGAAAGTTGTAAAGACTTACGGCTACACTCACGCGTGCCTGTATGCACTGGATGTGTGTCCACATTACTATCTGGTATGGGTGACAGCCTTGGTGACACGGACGCACTTAGTCGTCCTTCGCGCTGCTGCTTGCGCCAGCCACCGATTTTCGAGCAAATGTTCGAATACAGATTGGTTGATTGTGCACACATTCTCATCGGCACCGTTCCCCAGTACTTTAGCGGTGTGCACACAGTGAATAACTATTGGTGGTGTTTCGCAGCTTGTTCATTGGTCCTCCGCGCACGAACCTGGACTTCCGAGCAAAACAGTATAAGAAACCGTAACAGGTCCAACCTTTTAGTTATGGTGCTGTCGTTGTACCATCCGCAACGTTATCTGGAGTACGGATGATATGCCCATGCACACATCGACAAAAAAATGCACACCCACAAACATCAGCATTTACGATTAGCAGTCGCTTGCAAACATCGATTACCCAAATGGGCTTGAACAGCGATGGCACTAGGCACTCCTGTGGCGTGCTTTCGCGTGCAGCATTAGCTGCTACATCTTTAGAAAAGGCATCGACTGATGGGCGAAATACAATTCGATCCTAATTGGTTTCTTACTTATGTCGAGAAGCTACGCCTGACTATTTCCCTTTACGAACACTTGTGTCAGATTTCTTTTTAAAATAGTAGCGAAATACCCCGCGAGCACGAGAAATATATCGAAAACGAATACATTTCGGATTGTATCGAAGACAAGAGACGCTCTGAGATATGTGACTTTAAGTTTTTCAAGTATAAAAGATAGCGTGGTTGGGAAGTTTCGTAATGAGGATGCACACCCCTCGAATCGTTCGATTGTAACCCGGCCTTGAGAAAGCTTACCCAAGTCAACCGAAACGTCGGGTTACTATAATCATCTCCAACCACACTTTATTATTCATACTTGTAGAATTTCAAACAGGGGTCGAAATCATCTAATTGAAATGAAACCAGTAGTCCACCTCTCATGAAAATTTTACTTGATTCCTCAGGAATGAGAATGGACGGGATTTGTTGGGGAGTTCAGATATGAAGCACCAAGGTGAGTTATTGATAGTTCTTGTCGGTTACCCGGAACTACTGTTCGAAACTAGGACACATGCGGGCTATTTTGTCGTAGGTCTTAACTACTGATGCTACTCAGTAACTGGTACTACAGTAAGACAGAATCTTTCCGTTTTCGCTAGCAAACTTTACATGGATGAGACCCATTGAAGCTGCGTGACTGTAATTGCTTTAACTGAACAATCATCAACACACGAAGTCTGATTTTGGTGGATTATGTAAAATGATTGAACGGATTTGCTAAATGTTTACTGATAAAGCTCAGCATCTTCGTTAAGTATTAACGGTCGATGTCGATCAGTCACTAAGGGACTGGACGTAGTGGCAGTTGATGGTTTCAGTTAAGTGGTCACTTGTCTCTTAAACGTGGCAAGGAATATCACGAAGAAGAAGTGAAACTGCAAATAAGATGAAACTGGTATCACTAAAAGTACGATAATAAAGGAAGCAGTTACGGGATCTCGAAAGATTTGACGAATAAAAGTTGCGTCATGGAAACCATGAACTTTACTGTGATTTGTGTTGTGGGCTGATGTAACCTGGCAGATTCGTTGCTCAGTCCACCTTCGAAGTGCTTACAGTTCGTTAAAATGGTCTCACATCTTTGACGGAAAGTATACTAACCAGTACATTGTGGTCGCTATCAACTTGTGGGTTTGAACCCAGCAGATGTCAGAAACTTTCATATTTGAATTAATTTGGTCGCTCCTCAGTGCTGAGGTCAGTGGGAATCTACATCTCCCGCTGGCCTCGACGAATAAATTTACTTCTTGTCAGTATTTCCCTTTCTCTGACATTTTATTCGTTTATATCTTCACTGCACCATAATTTGGCGTACCAGCCCAAACACGCAGGATGGTGACGCAATATGATTATGACTTGGCGGGAGGGGTTCTATTGGATCTAACGGGACATGCACTGTCCCCTTTCGAATCTGTCAGGCATTGCTGGTTGGTTTTGAGGACCACATATGAACCAACTAGATAACTCTCATTGGCCTGGCAGGGAGCTTGCAGCGCGGTGGTAACACGCACACTTTCCAGTTAGAAAGCCCAGGTTCAAACTCCGCATGCGATGGAGAATATGCACCACTAGTGAGCTCTAGTAAGAGCGAGACACGGGTTTGATGCTTGTGGAAGATGGAGTTCAAATGGCAGTCAGCCAATCATAGAAATCATAAATTACGCGCATTACGTACAAGCGGTTGTGATCTCCATATACCAAAATGGTCGGCTGAAAGAAATGATTTGAGTCGAACTAAAACGCAAACATTAGCACTTACTGTTATGATGATCGGAGAGATTTAAGTAAACAACACGATTTCTACTTGTTTCCTACCAAACTTCTTATAAAAATGTTATGACATTTGCATGTTCCTAACTTCTCAATGCAATGAGGATTACAGAACCATTTAACAAACGCTTTTCTTGTTCACGAGTTCTTTGTTCCCTTTATTTTACATCAGTCAAACGGAGAGGGATCGATATTAATCGGAAGTGTTTGGATGGGTCGTCAGCTGGCCAATATTATGAACTTAGGTATGGACTAGAAATGAACCTGTCAGCACCTGATAAATATGTCCCTGGCGATGTCGTTACTCTGACTTACTTCTCCAGGCTTTAACATCCCAAACAAGTGAAACAAAGGAAGGGTTAGAATTGTTCGAAGAATCGTCATGTTGGTGCGCGACTCACTATCTGTGTAGGTATTCGATGCGGTTAGTTACAATACAATTTAAAAAGAATGATGCATGCCAGGAAGAGCTATAGTTAGGATTACTAGGGAATAGAATATGGCCGAACACTGTAATAAGACGTCACTCATGCTTCATTTTGGCACATGCTTAGTTCGAAGGAAAATTTCGAAACAGTTATATTACATCCAGTCTAGGTGAAATTGGAATCTGCAGATGCAAGTCTGTGTTCGAAATATCAGATATCTTTTGTGGAAGTCACATCATGGAATCACACTCTTGATTGGCTCTTGGACTAAGTTTGGAAGCACATAATGAACTAGGGCAATTAACCTCTGAAAACGGTTTTTGCTCATCCCACTTTTCGCTAGTGGCCTTCTTGTTAATCGGTTACAAGCCAATTTCCTATTCATTTTTACGCAATACCATATTCTGATCTCATTTCGGATTGTAAGGAGAGATTCCGTAGGCCGGAAAGATTAAATTAGACTTGTTTCATCATTTTTCTAAGTTAGGGAGATTTCACACATACAGATTCCAAGATGTTTGGCCCTATCAAAAAGTACTTTTGATCCCAACATTCAAAGTTCCTTTGCGTCTTGCGATGCCCAAACTATTGGATTTCGTCGATATTATGCTTATCAGTGTGCATCAAGCATGGCTGTGTTCAGGACCGTTTGATGCCGTCTATTTGCCTTGATATTAGACTGAAAAATCTTGCATCTAACACGTAGAATGCCACAAAGCCTTTCGGTTTAACTTATTCTGATATGTTCTCCTCATTTCGCTAGTTGCCAAAAGTCATGTTATATTTTATTGGCCTAGAGGAATAAACGAAATCGATTTATTCTTTTTATCCTCCTTTACCGAAGAGAAAAGCCAGTACTGCATGTGTGAAGGAGACCAGGATTAAGTGATGTCAGAAATCGGCTGCGAATATGAGTAGTATCGTAAGAACCTCCAAGAATCATCTTGACATGGTGGGATCTAATCGTGCGTACCTCAGTAACTAGATGAAAAGCCCAGATAAAACTACCTACACCAGACAATTCGTAGCTATTTGCGGCGACTCCCATAAAAAATCCAACTGTTGAATGAGAATGCGTGTAGATATGTCAAAGTGAAGAAAAGCGTGAAAATATCAGCCAGCCTTACCACAGCGTCATTCTAAATTGTCCTCCAATGAAGTTTCTGATTTGTGTCATTTGTGGCCAGGAAGAAACGGAACAACCTGAAAAATGCCCTAGAAGAATAAGGATGTCTAGATGAATATGTACCTGATTCTGCTGTACTGAATTATTTGGATATCAAAGAAAGAGGTCACGATGAACTAGACTTAATGCTCTCCTTCCCTTCACAATGATCTCAAGTAATATACAGCATACTTCATGAAGGACATTTACAGGAAATTGCACAAGACTTCATCGGATTACTACCCTTTCTGCCCACTCTTGCTAAAGTTAACAAAATTGTCTTTTGACAGTGAGGACTTCCAAGACGACCAGTATATTTTGAGGACTGTAATCACCGATTTCTGCCAGCCTAAAAGATCGCAAACATTACACGTGAGATAATTTTATAATTAGTACGAACGAAATTACCTGTCAGCAAAACAGCCGCATGAATTCATTGCCTAAATTAAAAGCTAGATCATAGTCAAGGTTGGCAACTTGCAGGGTAGTACAGAACTTTTTATATGTTCATCCAGATTACAGTATACATATTGCCAGTTCAAAATAATCTCGGAAGAACTAAATGCGACAACTTTTCAGTCACTTTTGGACAGTCTGATGATCAGTTTTATATAATCTTGTTTATTGTCGTCACTAGTTCTAGCGGGCTCATTCGGTCGTTATGACTTGAGTTCAGTCCCACACTGCTTAATCAGGCGAGGATGATCAAAGCAACCGATTTTGTTTATTTGTCGTAATCAGAAAGTGGATATCGATCCATACAGGTTAAGGATCAGTGGCTGATTGTACTCCTTTCCCGGGCGCATTGTCGATGATGATTCCTGATGAGTCCTAACGACGATGAAACAGCAGTACAGTGCGTCATGGTTTCTTAATGGTGAGTTGAACGACGATATCAAATGGTCAATTGTTTCAGGAAAACATTGCCAATTCTTTGATCTCCACTCGGAACCCCCTCCCCCACGGTTCGTCTCTGAGCCTGTCACACAGCAGACCGATTTTTCCTTGTTCCAGAATTAGGGTGTAGGGTTGGTTCTGATGTTCAGTTGCTCAGGTCTTTAGCCCGTGCCTCCCATACATTTTTGTACAATCCTGTGTCCCAGACATGGAGTGTCTTCATTGCCACATGACTCATGCGGCCGAACAAAAGCGGCTTCACACTTTTAGCACCAGCTCATAGCATCACCTTACAGCAAACCACAAAAAAGTGCCGGATGTAACATCGTCAACCTGGCTGCTTTGGTGACTGTTGTGAATAATCAGTCTGATAGTACGCCTGTGCGATAGGCGAAAGAACAACAGAGCAGTCGGTGTATTTTTACAGCATACAATAGAGAAATGTCGATCCATTTTAGATAAACAGTGATTTACAGAATCCAATGCACCAGGCAGATGACCTGATCAAAATGCATTGAATAAAGGTCTTCTATGAACCATCCAGAGAACAGCGACGGTGTAGTAAAACACAAGATCATATCGAACACACTATTATCAGTCAGACAGCTGCCCTGCATTTATGTGCATTTGCACTGGTGTGTTGACCATAGATAAATAATTTGAGAAAGAAGGGAAAGCATCATTTTCCTGAAGCTATTTTGTAACCTCTCTATTAATGCCTGTATTAAGGTTCAATTTTTCAGGGTCATTCTCTTTAGTTGAGAAAAATCGAATTCAGCTGATATCACTGTTTCATGCGTACCTATGATCTCTCAGTTTATTGGATGTAGCTGATGGGAAAAAGACGATATTGTTAACAAGGAACCGTCAACCCGCAGTGCCCAAGCAACAGCACTGGAAGTGGTTTCAACTTGAAGGTTGGCGGTTCGAATCCTCTCGCTGTCGCCCAAATTTCCCAATTGTCGGCCTCCTGTTAGCCAAGAACCCTTTCATCCGACAACATGTGGTTTACTGTGCCGTTATTAGGACGAGTAAAAGGATGAAAGACAGGCGGAAGTCCCGGTTATCGCTCAGCTTTAGAGTTACGCTATTCACACGCGAACTGCTCGAGTGAACATTCATCCCACCATCACCAATTCACTCGTTGGTTGCTCGGTCCATATTACCATGTACTTGTTTGCCTGTGGACCTGTTCAGGAAATTCACACACTTTGCCGTACTCTGTAATTCATACCGCATCACTATAAGCACCGGAAGTCCCAGCAAATAGTTCAAGATCATAAACAGCATAATTCTAGGACGGGCCTAATTTATAATCGCTCTCTGAATTAGGCGTAAACTGCATAAAGGACGATACAATGTTAGCTCCAGTACAACGCCAACGATACGTGATAACAGATAGACGCTGATGGTGTCTTCGTGGTTTTTTATTGGCAACTATTTTGTCCGCGCTTCATGAATGACCATTTCTTAGCAGATATCTTCGTTGTAGTGCGTTCGAGTGATACATTCCCTACACTTTTGCATTTGACTGTTTGAGATGAATACTACGGTTATATTCATCGTAATATTTCTTTTTCTCAAGTTTTCTACGAGATTCCCCTTGATATTCTGTTTTTTTCGAGATGATTTAAGAAGACCATGGATCAGGAAAGGTAACCCCGAGGATTCTGATGTGACTGGTCCGTTGGCTATGGTTATATCTTGTGTTCCAGTCACTGACAATTTTTGTCTTGTATCATTTCAATAAAAAACCCTCACTTTTGATCCATCGCTTGACTTCCCAGTGGTACGTGTCTCTAAAGCAACTTCCATTCAGAGCACCACCAATTACGTCAATACAGTCCGGGACGAACAACTTAGACGACTTAGCCGGCTACTGAAAGGGCAGTGGATTTTGAATCGTCGCATCCACTATTCTAGTCAGAAACCAACACAATTGCGGCGACATCGTCCTGGTTACTTGGATTCGTTAATTTTGCGAAAAATTTGCCTAAAATGTCAGTTTACACCGATAGGTCGAATTCATCGCGGAACTAGTCGACCACTGAGCGTTGACTACAAAGGAACGATGCAAGCGAATTGTTCCAGTCTGCTCAAGCTGGTTGTTCTTTTAGAGCTATAGGGAAAGGAATATAGAGGAGATTGCCTATTGACAAGAAATGTAAACTGCGTATTCAGCCGTCGATTCCCGAAGGATTACGGAATTTGCCCTTCGTCCGGTTACCTTGTGGCAGCCAAAATCTGCGGTGAAAGACAGCCAAGAAAACTATCTGTTTTGGTTTGGAAAATCTATGTTGTGCCCACAAAATGAATCTTAGTCTTGCGAAAATTCCTCTCTTGTCTTACGCTTCTCCGTACTCCTCTTCCAGTATTACATTTGAGACTTCAGCCTCTGCATTCCGTCTCTCCAGCTCTTTCACCTGCCATTCGTATAATTTCGCCACAGGAAAAGCAACACACCCCCATACCGGTTTGGGTTAGATTTTCCCTAGAACCGTCTGCTCCACGAATTCTGTAACAAACCATATTAAGGACATACTGTTTGTCCAAAGCCCTATCCTATTCAAACGGGCTAGTTTTAACTCATGCACTTGGGCAAATCGACGACAGGCAAGTCTGGATGACACCCCGAAATTACTCTCGAGCTACACCTGCTGCCTGTCAGAGGCAAGACCACAAGATGTCTCACGACCAGAGTGATGTCTCCAGAAAGCTCCGGACACTGTAAATGGGGATGACGAACGGGTCACTGGTATCTAACTCCACTATGAAAGTTTATTCCAAACCAGTACTAGTCCTCAGGTATTTACGTTAGGCTTTCCACCGTATCCGTCAATTTCGCACAGTTTTAAGGAGTTTATGAAAAACAGCTCGCATAATCTCCCATAAAGGTCATACCAAGGAAAATTTATTTCAGTTCAAATCGTATCTCATGTATACGTGGCGTTTTTTGACTAATGGTCTATTTTGACTTTGTCTTAGAATCACAGTATGGTCAAGTCACCATGGAAATCAAAATTATCCCCGCAAAGAGCAACAACCGCCCCGGCACATTTTTGGTTACAAGTGCTTTCTTACTATCGTCTGGACCTGTGCGGCTAGATTTATTAGCAAAGTTTGTAACTAAATGGTCATGCCCCATTCGAGTTCAGCTTTCTACCAAAGGACCACATCAGTTTCGCTCCCTGTAAGCCTAAGAAAAACGATCACACAAACTAATTTTCTGTTTTTTATGTGATCTGGAAATTTCAACCGAAAAGCTTCAGTATAAACGGCCTTTTTTCCTATCCAGAAAAGTAGCTATTTCGTGACGATCTGTCTAATTCCCGAGACGGTCATTTTTTAACCCGGTGAATGTGGATACTCCAGTGAACAATAATGTCATTTCGTGATTCACAGCGCTGTCGAAACAGTCATCTCTGCCTATTTCTTCCTTTGCAATCTCTGTGTTTATATGGGTAGACCATCCCCACTTGCATTTTACTTTCGTTTTAGTCATAGTAACTAGTACATTTCACCCATTTCCACGACGATTGAGAAGTGAGGTACAAGTAATTGTTAGCTAGTGTATGGAAATAGGGAATAGGGGAACAAACGGGAGAAAATGAATAGCTAATCTGGAAGGGCAATGTGGGTTGCACACAACCACGTAAGTAATCCACCTATGCATTCAACGCATATCGTTTTTGGTAATCATAATTACTGGAAACACAACAACAAACACCAGTTCGCAGCCGAACCACTTTGTCTTTTGGTTTACAAGCTCCGCACTATCGGCAACGGGTTCGGCTGTTTTGGCTAATAACGTCGCTTGTCTGTGTGCATGCTTGGTCCACCAATTAGACGCACTCCAAATCGGTTGGAGTTTTTCTTCTTCCTCTAGTTCTTCCAGTAAACTGTATCCAACCTAGTGACCCGCGCTAATGACACCTGCTGTCTGAAATGCATGCGTGAAAACAACTCCGGTCGGGAATACATACTCAGCAGACACAGACACAGTACACTAACTTAATCCTTATTCCGAAAGTTTTACTCCATGTGCGTCGCGATTCGCGATTACCTGCAAATTCCATTTTGCCTATTTCTGTCCCTATGGTTTTGTGCTTGTTCGTTTGTCGGTTTCTGTTGGTGTGCATGTGTGCGCTTTTTTGACGTAACAATAATCAACATAATAGTACCCATCATCGTTGTTGTGGCTCTCGTCGTCCGTTTAGTAACCAATACATTAATACGTGCGCTACGTTATTCATTCATCAGTGTGTTCTACTGTTCGTGTGATTTCCCGCCCGTTCCAGGTTGTTTCAAAACCTTATCATTAAGAAAAATAGCACCAAATGGTTACTTACAGAACTATCCGAACAAATGTTCTCCGTCTCATCTTCCAGCCACACCACCCTTATCTTATTGTTTTCCTGTGCGATTGCGGTACCTGAGTGCCGTGTGCTACGCACCCCAGTTTGTGGTTGCACACGTTTTGTGTCTTGAATCCACCGCGCCACATCAAACTGCATGTGCGTGTGCTAATGAAGTCGGTATTCTTAACCACCCTTCCGATTTTATAAAGCTCTTGATTCTGTGTACGTCATTACTTTCTGATTCCCGATTAGCTTGTATTCAAGGACATTCAGTATGGTAGCGACACACATGAATTGCGTGCATGAAAGAATGGGCTTGCATCCATGCACACGATAACCTAAAAACCGTAGAACGGAAAATAATTAGGTAAGTTAGCTGAAACGAGTTTTGACCGAACGTAATGCACGGACGGGACATATAGATACAAAGAGAATAGTTAATAAGCAGATGAGAATGAGAAACATAAGATTGAATTAAAAGAACCAAACACCGGGTGCTTTGTACAAAGTTCCTGGACGGTAATCTGATGGCCAGTCTAATGTCCGCATAATACAGGCACATTATTTCAGCAGACTCAACCTGGTTGACCCCGCCATTGTTGTGGTCAGGACTGGCAATACCACGTCAATAACAAGCAGCAACATCTCAGTCCGAATGTGTTGGGAGAGCAGATTTGCAGTACCCCTCAAAGTGATCAAACTACCACTGAACAACTGGACAATCCATATAGCAAAGCGAATAATGCTGATCGCACTCATTTGGTTCGTCGAAGTGAAAGCGCAAAACTAATCGCTAATTTCTAATCGTAAACTGTTTTGTGTTATTTCCCATTTCATACTAGCACAAACGTTAGGGTTTACTTTTCTCTGTACCTCTCGGGTTTTCTTTTTAGAATCAGCATGTATATATGTATGCGTGTATGTATGTATGTATGTGCATGTATGTATGTATGTATGTATGTATGTATGTATGTATGTATGTATGTATGTATGTATGTATGTATGTATGTATGTATGTATGTATGTATGCATGTATGTATGTATGTGTGTATGTATGTATGTATGTATTTATGTAGGTATGTATGTATGTATTTACGCATTTATGTATTTACGCATTTATGTATGTATTTATGTATGTATGTATGTGTGTGTATGTGTATGTGTATGTGTACGTGTATGTGTATGTGTATGCGTATGTGTATGTGTATGTGTATGTGTATGTGTATGTGTATGTGTATGTGGGCGCACAGGTACGGATACAACCGATGGTCACTAGCATCGTCAGGGCTAAACGTTCTTTGTTATACAACATGGACACAGGATACCCGGGTGAAATTCAATCGGGGCAGCCCAGCAGTCAGCAACCAAGCTTTTAATGATGGGTTCGATTATAATCTCGGATAGCCTGGCAGTTAGGAAATCGACTCGAAATAACTGAGCCTGGCTTACTGCATCAGAATGAGGCTCTCAAAAGACATGCGTTAGTGATTACGAGTAATAAGGTCAATGAAACTGCAATCCACCAATTTATGGTTTTCGAAGAAGAATTGGGGTTTGTTACTGTATGACACGCAGTTTTTCAGATAAGTGATTCACCAGCCCGCTGACCTCGTTCCAAATTAGACAGGTGGAAGTTTTAGGTAGACGGAAAAAGAGAAGAACGATGGTATGTTTGAAGTAAGTTACGTTTATCGGCCGCCGATGTCAGATGGGTACAGCAAAACGCTTGCGTAATTATACGATTGTGTAGAGTGGAGGTCTGTTTCTTCCTTTTCGGTGCCTCGGGTAGGACACAAATGATTTCTTTTAGTCAAAGCACCTGTGGATCAAAAGAACTAATTCTAATGAGTCGACCCTGCTGAGTACATATATCATTTGCTGGAAAAAGCCACAGAAGATTCAGAACTGTCTCCAATCAAAGCCTCTTGAGAGGATTGAAAAAGTTAAGATCCCATTAGGGCATGTAATAACATTGTTAGTCGTAGTGTTGTTTCGCCAAATTAGGCTCAAAGTAGCGGCAGTCCCTATAAAATCCATGCACACACAATGTTCATTTCAATAAGTGAGTGAAGTGAACAGAAAATTTAGTGGTACAGTAATGTAACCAGCATTAGCAGTACTTTGATATTCGTCGGAGTACAGGGGGAAAGAATTACATGAGCGCTGATTTTAATGTATCCCGAAAACAATATGACTTGTAAATGCCAGCTTCGGGATAGTTGTTGAAACGAAGCTTTGAGAAGAAAAAGATCAAAAATTTCTTCCTTAAATGGAAAATAAAAGTATGCTATGTGATCGGTGTGCAAAGCTATTAAAAACGCGTGTGTGCTTATGGGATACGCATATGACCATGGTTGTCATCCAGGACTTGGATAAATTTGCTGTGCTTTACCACCATGATACCCTGAACATTTTACTAACAGTTTTCGATGCACCATCCGGACACTTTGACTCCCAACGAGGAAGTGAGGTGAGGAAGTTTGGAGAGAAAATTCGGTGAGTCGGTATTTACCACGTTCCGCATGTCCATCTTGGATGTGACCGTCGCTACCAGAGCCAGCATCTTGCGCACAGATGGAATGGCAAAAGTGAGATAAAGCTCACTGTGGTGAAATGAATTCTCTAAATCTTTTGTCGCTGGTGGCGGAATGGAATAGATCAGCTCTACCTGTAAGAAGACCGTAAATTTTGATCATTCACTTCTGAATAAACCATATTTCCAAAATTAGCAAATGGAACAACAGAATATATATATATATATATATATAAATCTTCTCAATTACACCGCATCCCAAACTACCCAAATGACTTGGCTTTTTTCTAACATACAAAGAACAAACAGCGGGTCATGTGCGTGTAGAGACCGTCTAGGCCTAGCTGACGAAATTTGATCCAGCAGTTTCAAAATCACTAGAGTGGGCTGTAATATGATCGCAGGCTTTACTTTAATATCACATTCATGTTATGCTAAAGTTCATCCACTTAGACAAACAGAATGGAGGAGAGACGAACGAATTAGATCAACAGTGCAAGTGAAGATGGAGAACTGCTGAGGTGATACAATGTGTTGCTTACACACAATTACAGCAAAATTTTTACTCCGATTTTCTGATGCAAGTGAAATTTCTGTTTTAGCCTAGTTTTCAACATAATCACCACGTCACTCTAAGAAGTTTAGACTGGCTTTTTAATGGCATATTTGTTATCGATGCCGATCCGTGACGTGGTCGAAACAATTACTGGTCTCATAAACCATGCAAACAGTGCTACTCTTTCCACTCGCGAATGGCGGTGTCAGAAGCATCCATTTGCCTTGGATATCGAGAGGTCACTCTACGTTGGTTGGTCACCATTTCGACTGGTCAGAACCAAACATAAAGTGTACTGAGCGTGAACCCTTCGAAGCTCCGCAAATTCGTTTTCATGTGGTATCACCCGACATCAGATCACCTTATTAAAAGATGGAAAGGTAATCAAATTGCGGTTGCAGCACCATGTACAACAAACAGTGAAGCTCACTTGAACATTCTCCACGGATTTATTGTTACACCAAATGCGATACGTTGAAGGACCTGCAGACAAAGGCAGTAGACGACGAGGGATTATACACGGGGTAATTCCTCACTAAAATGGATTTACCCGCCAACTACTCACGAGTAGACACATTGAACAACGTAAACGAGCATGAAGAGAATCTAGACCTGTCTGACTGTACACCTTATTGATCTGCACATACCACAAAGCCACCATTGGATTGAAGAGGGTCAATGGTGAAAAAATGCCCTCCTGCACAAAAAGGTAGTTCCGCGATGCAATTGATAATATCGGACGGGATCACTGAGCCTGATCGTTAACTACGGTGCTGGGTTTAGTAAACAAGGCTTGGACATCGAGCGATCACCGATGAACAGAAACGCTTTCAAGAGAAAACTGAAAAAGGAAGAATGACAATTAGCGCGATGAGCCAGCATTCTGAATCTGTGTATTCTAAATAATCAATATCCTCGAACCTCGGGCTGTCGAAAAGCATCTGAATTTACACCTAATACACATACACACCAAATCACCTGATTAATTTCAGTCGGATATCTCGACCCTCGCTGACAGCCACGTGACACAATAATACAACACAGATGAATACTTATTTCAGCAGCTCATAAAAAAACATGATAAATTTGTTGCCTCGGTCAGTATTGTCTAGTAAACATTCCAGAATGCTATGCGAACAGTCTGTAATCTCATGGTATTTTGCACATTCTCTTGTAGATTCCGCTCTACTTCACAATAAACTTACAGTTAGGAGAATGAAGCTATACAGTATTAGAAGTTAATTCCGTGATCTGTAATTGATTTGTATAATACTGGCAACAGGAGGAGAGAATTGAACTGTCTTACTTTGCAACTTCGTTAAACAGTCATGAGTGGATCGTAAAACGAAAGAAAAAATATACAAATTAACCCTAAACACAGTTAATCCGGACCGCCAGTTCTGTGATTAGCACTGAACTGTTGTTAGCAGGTATACTTTCATGACCCAGGGGTTCGAAAGGTTGTGAAATGAACATGCGGCATAATTGTTCCATCCAGTGTGCACCGTAGTTTGAAAACCCTGTATAATGCAGCAGAAAGTCGTGTCAACTTGTATTCCAAATCCTTGCTGACTTTGTCACCTCGATTGGCGACGAAACTTTTGAGAGCTAAACAGCAAGCTTATCGACGGGAACCTCACGAATACCAACAATCTAAGCTAAGACGAAAGCGAATTTTTAAAATTAGTGGACAATGAGTATCTTCGTGGTATTATGCGTATCCAAACATCCGACTCGGTAGTTAATCCCATCATGAAATGTTAGTTAATAGAACTGCGAAAACAGTGCTAAATTCAGCGGGAAATCTAGATTTTTGCTTAGAGTATCGGCAGTAAATGAAATTTATTCATTCACAATAGACCTTGATTCAAAACAATTGATGTGATTCATCATATGGTAGCACGACTCCAATTCACAGCTTCTTCACGGTTCTCAATGATCGGCTGAATATTCACTTTGGATGACGATTCAGGTAGCAGTCAGACGGAATTTTTTATTGTTGAACTTAGTCCTATGGGAATTCGGAAAATTCACTGACTAGTTTACATTTTTTGAACAGTTCAGGAGTTTCAATTAATGCATAATTATATACAATCGCAAAATTTACATCCGATTGCTGAGAGCAAAACTGAACGGTGTTCACCGTTAAGCCCAAGCAGTACGACAGCAATGGTCCACAAGAGTTGAGGGCAGTAAAAGCAGTTCCCACTGTTTCTTATGTTCGGCAAAGTCCAACCGGACTTTTGGACAGATGCGTGAAATTACTTCACAATCAGAAACACACATGCTTAAAAATGCCTTCAACTGCTCCGAAGTGACGAGAAGGACTTGTTGTTCTTCTACCAAAACTGAAAAAAGCTATAACAGCTCATTTTATCCGTGCAAAATCCAAATAAGAGGTTTGGAGATTTCGGTTTTCTATTCTTCTATAAAAATTACCAGATTAGGAAGATTGACGAAAGATTTCAGTACAAGAAACCCAGTACTTGCAATGTGCTCAAACAAAACGAACAACTGACAAAGTAAAGAAAAGAAACTTGCAATTATTTCAATGGGGAGGAAATCCTGTGCTTACAGAAATGGGTTGGATACGTGCAATTTTATTGTGATTAGCATAGAAAACAGTTAGCTGATCAAAACAAACCGAATTTCATTGAAGGGTGATTCTCAGACACTGGGTTTTCCAGTACTAGCAAGAAGGTCTGGAGAAAATTATTTGTTAAATACACATCATGATTCTCAGGAGCAGTGAACCAATTAAAGTCCGATTTTAATGGGGTTCTGATTATAGAGCTTGGGGTTTAGTTTGAAAACGTTTCATCACCAGTCAGGTTTGGCATTGTGAATATAAGTGCACGGACGTTGGCACCTCAACTGGTGATGAAATGCTTGCGAACTAAACGTCAAACTCAGGCATCAGAATCCTATGAAAGCCAACAACCTGAATACGAGCAACACAAGTTTTCAAATCCAGTGAAGGTGCGGTCTTTAAATCACATACTGAGTAACACTGAGAGTAGTGTACCCAGGTTCATGATCTGCAGTGAAAACAATCCAGAAAAATATTGAAAATAATGATTACACAATCAATCACTTACTCAATCACTCACTCAGTGAAGCAATCACTCACTCACTCAATCACACTCACTAACCAGGCGAACGCAGGCAAGCACGCATTCACTCACTCATTCACTTATTCATCCACTCACTTACACAATGAGCCAATGAATGAATCAATTAATCAATTGGCAAATCGATCAAAAAGCCACCAACCATCCAATCAACCAACCAGTCAAACAATCAACCAAACAATCAATCAGTCAGTCAATAAACCAATCGCTCATTCATCATGCGAACTCACTCATTCACTCACTCACACAGTAAGTCAGTCCGTCGGTCTATCTGTCGTGCATTGGCATTCCATGTAGTCCCATGATATTTCAATTCTCATTTCGATCATCGCATGTCAAACACAACAAAATTTTGGTTCATCATAATAAGCAATGGAAAAATGCTGGAAATCATGGTCGGGAAAGCAGAATTGGCTTACAAAATGTGATCCGTGCTACACTTTGTTCGTTTATCGGGATGTTCCAAGAGAGAAGATGGGACTCCACAGGGTCCCTAGCACAGGGTGCATTGGTACTGTAGATATCAACTGATCTAAGAGGTGAAAATCCCCGAGGAAGGGAAATGAATCATTTAGGTTTAAAATTTAGTAATTAATACTAGGTATTTCAAATAACATTTCATTCAGTCAAAATGCCATTTCGATAGAAAGCGTGTTGAACTATCACTTATTGATTTATCTAGGCCTGTATAACCCACCATTGGGTTATGCAGAGGTACTCGAGTGACTGACTGCCGGCAGAGCATGATCTCCGACAGACTGATTGTTTTTCACAGTCCAGTCTGAGGTTTCATCGCGCCCTACACTCTTGGTATTTGGCTCTTTTGTTTGTTTACATACGACAGGTTAGCGCAGGGGTGTCACAGATCGCATTACAAGTATTGAATATTTGCTTACATATATACTATTTTTTGATCCCTCAGTAATAACCTTGCCACAACTTACTTGGTTGGAGCAAAACTATTCAAAACAATATTTTGATGGGACTAATAAAATTCATATTTCGGAAGGATATTTTGGAATCTACAGACACTTTCCTGTATTTGTAATTCAGAGTGTAGTACATGTTGTCTATGAGCTGTTTGGCGAACAAATCAGCGGCAGCATGGCACAGTCCTAGCAACTGGAAGTCTACGTTCAACTTGGAATTTAATCCAACTCATGGAATGTGATCGTTCATTATTTTGTCAGAATCGGTGGTTTTATACTGGGCAAACTTTTCAACAAGTATCACTTAGGGGCGCACATTTATGTATTCTTTATTAGTTGCAACTGCAACAAAAGTTCATTAAATTTTTGTTTTGCATGAGGAATCCCGTGTGGGAAGAAACAAAAAGTACACCAACATATGCAGTTTCATTTGAGTTGATGGCTGGTAGGCTTTTGCTGTTTTTCTGGGACGATTTACCCTTTTTTTGTACATACTATGCAATCAAACGCCTCAGACATCAAAAACTTCACAATTATTCTATTTTGAGGGTTTTTGCGATCCGAATTTGATGTTTCTCGGTCCTTAGTTACGATTTATGGACTACTTGAAAGTCCATCAAGTTCTGTTTTCTTGCCACTCACCTTGATATGGTTCGTGTATACTTTTCATTCTCTCCGAGTCCACTTCACAGGACTAAATAGAATTAATTATCTTGTGCTGTCAACACCTAACTCACCACTGAGAAACCATGGAAGCACTTCACAGATGTTTCATCCTTCTCAAAACCTTCAGCATTGTATATCCACTACAAACTGAGAAGTGGACTGTGGATGGACGACTATGGGTCGAATACTTTGGATATTATGCTCCGGATGTCGTGTTCGAAGCTTTTGTCATGCTGTGGATACCAGCAGAGATGTCATCTATATTTGGGAGCTGATCATTTAGCATCAGCGGCACGGGGCCGTGAAAAATTAGCATCGGATAGGTGTTATATCAGGCATTAAATTTTACCAAACGGCTGAAACCCTGCTCGGACAGCTTACTGGCTAAGGCATTCGACTCATTATCGTTGGTCCCTAGTTTGTATCCAAATTGGTTGCTGAGCGTCAATGATCTCTGACAAGGGTGAAGCATCTGTACAACGCTTCCGTAGTTTCTTATTGGTGAAATGGTCGTTGATATGACATGGTGAACAGTTTCACGTGCCACATTGCTTCCTACTGCTAACACTGAAAACGAATGAGTTGACTTTGTTACAGCCTCACGGACAATTACATGGAACACTCTGACATTTGAATTCAGAGAGTGCTTGAATTTAGATTTTAATTTGCCTAGCACATTATAGTAATTAAAACTGAACCGGAAGTGTTTTGGGTTTCCTTGAGCAACCTTACGATCAGAAATGTGTATCCCAGCAAACATAATTTTCCATATTGCTCATAAGCTCCTACAGATTTAGGGGTTGCTGAGCAGGGTGCTATGGTAATTTATTTGCACTGTCATTAGTAAAAGTGGGGGGATCAACACGTTTGCAACTGCTTTGTCCGTCCACATTATTTTGCCCAAAGTTACAAATCTTACATTGGGTAATAAAACATGTTTTCCTTGCTTTCTTCCGCAATACTGATAACAGTGACAGCCATTCCTCATCTGCATTTACTAAGAAAAGGTGTCACAATGTATGGGATAGATAAAATAAGTAGATTCAGGGATCCCGAGAACTTCAACCATTAATATTGACTTTCTCACAGCCAGCAAGTGTGCTTTACAAATACCGTTGGCTCCAGCCGAACAGGTCGGATGAGACGTAAGGGACGAAGAGGGTACCTCTGACATGAGGATATGAAAATCAACTCATTCTGAGTTGTTATGTAGTTGATTTCTCATCCAGTCAGAGATTTATGCTTCTGATAACTGTTTAGCGCAATATTTTTTTAGTTTCGGTTAAAACCGTTCAGCGGAAAACGGTGCAATGGCCCCGTTTATGCAATACGACGTAGATAATTTTGTTCCAGTTACAGTTGTCCAGCTAAATTAGACGTAGAATTAAGAATAAGTTTCTTCTATCCGGCTGAACTTTAATATACACATTACTGAACCAGGGGCACATTCGACGCGATGTTCGTCAGCGGATACTATGTTGAACTCAATCAACAGAGAGCGAGAGAGAGACAGGAAAAGAGAGAGAGAGGAAGATAGCAACTTCTGAAGGAACAGGGCATTGGACAGTTCTAGTTTCGGCTAGGTGGTAGATGGCAAGTGGATTGCAAAAAATATATTTCCTGGTTTAATATAAAGTTTCTGGAGAGTAGCGATTGCACAGTAGCAATCCCTGTTGGCGGCGATGGACTTGGAGACAGGCGAAGAATTTCGCTAGAATATTCATTTTGTATACATTGGGAGGTTGGGTAGTGAATGTGAATTAATGGAACTTTCTCACTCAATGAATCCAATTATCCACCGAGTCCAGTGATCTGGGTTTTCGCATCTGAGCTATATGGTATTAAGAAATCTGATTTGTATTTTACCGCTCGACTGAATTGTTATGATTAACAACAAATAACAAATGAGAGGAGTCTTTAATGAAAGCTCGAGGTTAGGCTGTCGTCATCTTGGAACGTGACCGGAGCCAAAATGTGAATAGACAAGAGTTATAAGAACAGCCTGTAAGAAAAAGTGATAGACAGAATGTTGCAAATGCAGAGGATTCAGCTACCATATCAGCCACTGTAAAACCTAACGTAACACTTGATGTGGAATCAAAGAACTTTGACAGCATTACCCTTGATTTCATCACAGATGCATGGGTGGTCTTATCAATACCAGAAAGACTTTATCACATAAAGCAGATAAGTAGCAATCCTAAACAAAACTCCATGCATTTTTCTTGTAATCCATATGTTCTTTATGGATGGAAAGACAAAATTTTCATAGAAACACAACCAGTTTCGGAGTTCTTGCAGCTTGTCAGACGAGCATATCTGGTACTCTACTGTTCAGTTATTTCCAAGCGTGTAAACTCTTTTGTTAGCTTCACATTCGAATATCTTTTGAATCATTAGGAGCCCGAATAAAGGATAATTCGAAATAGGAATCATGCATCCGTTTGCGAACACACTACTTGAAAGTAAAGGACATACTTTAGGATCCTCTTTCTGAAAGTTTTCCTTGCATAACCTATGGAAAATTCGAACGAATCGCCGCGTGTTTCTTACATGGATTCATCGTCCGCACATGTTCATAGTGATTCAAATAAGGTTATAGCGATAGTCTGAGGTAGTTTAGGGGTCCTATTCTGTGTACAACAAAACTGCGTGATCTGATTAGCACCAACAACTCACTTACGTATGAGTTCCCTCTGCCAGACAATGAATTTACTCTAGTACATAATGTCAAAATATAACACTGGATCCATTAAACTGAAATAGTGGATTGTAAAAATTGTGGAATGCTTCAGAATCTTTATCTCCTGTCGAGTACTCACACAAAGTAATGAGCAGTTAAGAGTAAAAGCAAATTATTAACATTATAGTGATTTTCACATAACCACTTACCGACCACTCAGTGGTTGATGCTCTTGAGGTGTTTTGAGAGATGATCCTGGGACGGCACATCGTCGTTCTGAAACACCTTTGAAGTCATATTTTGGTGAATGCCATGAGGGATCGTATGAAAACTGATGCAACGAGTTGAGCTCAGTTCTCATATCGGTATTCACAGCCTGTGAATGGCTCTTACGATGATGCGAGAGTAGCAAAAGACTTGACATAAAACGACAAGCTTGAGAGGATTTAACAAGTGAGAATGAAGTGTAGTGGCACAGTAAGGCATATTCATATAGTAATGAGTTTACAGTTCTACCGAGAAAAAAACTTTTGTGGTTGTGACACAATAAAGTATCTGTCAATAATCGTAATCATTTTGTTGTGCTTCAAAACAATCATTAAGTTGTCCCCAGCACCGGGGTTGTATTTTCTGACCTCTGCGGGACAACGCTTGTGCTGCTCCTTTTCGGGCCAGCGGGGTCTAGTTTGGGACAACGGTAATCCGGCTATAACCGAAGGCAGATTAGCTACAGAATATGACACACGTAAGTGATCCAGAATAGGGGTAAACCAGTGGACCAAGCTAACGGTCCGACAAGTGTTAAATACCATAGATAGCTGAGGAATACCTGGGGCAGACAATACTCAGTAATGAAATTGCCCTAGTTGGAAGATGCATGACAAATAGGCTGGGATAAGGGAAAGTATACACCAGTCGGGTAGATGAAAATGGAGAGCGACAATAGCAGCAGACAGATCTTTCCGCACACCAATGGACGTCATAGTTTTTTAACCTTTGACACAACGTTCAGATCCGCCTATATTGGCTATGGCGTTTATATTTCGAAATGACTATACAACATCAATATTCGGTTCGTAAAACCAATGTAAGCACTTCTACTGCTTCTAGGACGTGTACGACTCGTTTAGTCTGGCGACGGCAACCACGGAGCGGACGCGGATATCCGTCCGCATTTTTGTCCATCAGTTCGCCTCAGATAAACTGGAAAGGGAACAAATTTTATTGGTTGTTTTACATACACGCTGACCAATTCATCTTCCTTGCGAAGCCCCCGGTTTCCTAAACACCATGGTTCGGAAAACCCAAGTTATTCAGCCCTCCAAAATTCAAATATTGATGGGCTCAGGTCACCTTTACCACGTCCGTTTGCATCCCGATTTTACTGAGACCCTCCACCTCCGTTTTTGGGCCCGTGAATGGTCGTGGTGACTCAAGTCCAGTCTAGCTCACTTGCCAGACCGAGTGAAAATGGAGGTCATCGTGTTTGAGACCCGACCAGACCCCAAGTCACTCAGGTTTTTCGGGCTCAACTGGGCGTTGTTCATTTTTCACGCGATGACGCAAACCTGACTGCAAGCAAACCAAGTCAGCGTGTGCACTTATTGACCGAGTTTCAGACTGTTTCGGGCATCTTGGCCTACCCTGTAGAAGGTCAATAGGTGCAGGTCGGAAGAAGTAGCTATCTGCTCCTCCAGGTTGTGGCTTGATTTGAGCTGGCAACAGAGTCGGAAAAAAGGAACAGAAGAATAAATGACCCACCTACAGCCAGCTGCCTTATTGGCAGGTTTTTGGTTAAATCATATTCTTTGGTTGATAACTATATAGTTGCTCTCCGGTGGACTGGAGTCGCTAGCAGTCGCCCGTTCAAAGGCTATGGGTTATATGGTCACAAGTCACCCCGCATTGTATCGGCCATCACGCGAGTTAATCAGGGCCGCACTGCATCTAGAGGGAGTGAGGTGCAATGTGGGGAGGGGAATATGCAAGACACCACAAAAAAATAGCTCCTCGATAGACCTATATGGTAGCAATGTTCGTAGAACGGCAGGAAATAATTCGAATCCAATACTTGAGTCTAAGTCCGTAATTTACTTACCACTCTTCAAGACGGCACCCCAAACTGATAAGACAACAATCTACCCATAGTTTTAAAATAGATGTAAGCTGCGTCTCTGAAACGTGATTAAAACATCCCACTATTCATAACTCAGATAATAACCACTTTCTATCGCTTCGCTCCCGTGTGTCAAGCGCCCTTGGGCTTGTCGGAGTAGGGAATGTTTCGTCAGTGCGAGCCTAGGGGGCACTGTTAGACTGGGTCGCAGTCAGCAATAGTTTATGTGCATTTCGGTTGAACGGTCCTGTATACGTCGATGGCAGTTGACTGAAGCGTCGTCAGTTGCTTGACTACTTACCATGACAGAATAACACATCAGAGGCCGCTTTTCTGGCCTAGATAATCTGACCTACAAAGGTGATCGTCTCATCCAAGTTGGTTCTGACCACAGGCTACTTCTGGCTAACATCAGTTTTTGTTATAAAAAGTGACGTTGATTCAACTGGCGCCCTCTTTTGTCCTCACAGCTTAGGACTCAGATTGATCACTTTGCTTTTGATCACCAATGGCGTGGTTCAGTCGAAGATTGCCGAACATTCAGGTTCACACCGTTGGACTCAAGTCGTGTTTTGTCGCGAGCTCCCTTTGGTTTATAAGTAGCCTTTGGTTACCAGCTGATTCCAGACTATGATTGCCGACTTCAATTCCCATTGGAGCTTACAATGTGGTTGTCGTCACTGCGAGATGCCCACTCTCCGACTGATATTTTGTGGGGGGGGGGAGAGCGGTAAAGTAAGTCTTGCACTCAGCGTTACCTGCCGCATAGGGCCCTAGGCCAAGTAGACCTAGGAAACGGTGGATATCCTCAACCTCAGTGGCTCTGCTAGATGCTTGTAGATCTTTCTCCTCGAATGTGATAGGCAATGAGAGGCATAAATCCCTGAGACGTCAGTTGACCAAGAGCCCAAGAAATGACCGCGAGCAGTGGTAGATAAGGACATGAAGGGAAATAAGCGAGGCTGCAGCTTTCCGTAATGCTCACAACCTTTGCCGATTGATTAGGAATACTGGTCCATAGTGGCCGAGGAAAAGTGAAGTAACAAAGGAATCCAGCATCTCACCGATTCACTCTCAGGAGCTTTGGGTAGAGCATTGGGCAGGACAACTTAGGGCGCAGTTTAGGTGGTTCATTGCTATGTACCTCTCACTTAAGCCTGCAGTTAAATCAATGCAGGTACATGCTAGCCCTCCATAGTAAATAGAGGTATAAGTTTTCTGAAAAGACATAAAGCAACGGGACCAAACGGCTCGTCTCCTTCCTTCTTGGAAGGTGGCCTAATGTGCACATCAGAGTTAACGGAGCTCTTGGAATCACTTTGGCCAAACTAAAAGATTCCTAAGGACTGGTATGAATTGATGGTTGCACCGAACTGCAAAAAAGGCGATAGATCTACGTGAAAATCCTGGAGAAATTAGTTCAGTAAGTTTCACATTCAAGTTGGTCGCAGGCACTATCCTCTACTAATTATCTAGTGTCCAAGAGAAATGTATGCGTGAGAACCAAATCAATTTCCGATCATTCAGGGAATGTGTTTATCACATCCAATTTGCGACCGATCTTAAAACCTAGAAACATCTTTCCCAGACCTTTCTGGATCTGAATGCAGCGTATGACTCATTCGGTCGTGCACCCTCAAATTGTAGAATTTCGTTGCACGACTGGAGTGACTGAAAGCTGAACATTAGTCTTCCAAGGAAACAACTGAATGGGGAGGATTAATTTATTTACTTGGATAGTTGTATCTTACCTGGTGGTTTCACATCAGACGAATCATACTCCCGCGTACACGAAGTTGGACTGAGATTCACCAAAGTTTAACATTCGTGGCATTTTATTGTCATCAATCTATAGATCAATGGTCCAGTGTGCACAGCTGCAGTAAGACCAATGATGCCATGTATTTCAAAAACGTAAACGCTGACAACAGATATGCGGGGAATTGTGGTGCTGGAGCACCGCTGTTTTCACGACTTTGGTAGGTCACGGTGGGAGAATTTCGCTACTAAGTCAGAGTTTGGGTGTAAAATACTGGGGCCTTTGAATCACTCTCTAGAAGAGGTACCTAAATTAAACTGATTACGATGATTGGGATAGATGTGTATGCTCACAAAACGATTGCCTCGCTGTACTCTGATCTCCGAGGCATATAGTGGTTGGTAGATAGGCCACCTTGATTAGCCAGCCAAATGGCAAGTGGTATAAAACCTTAACCAGTGGACTGGCTCATGTAGTTTCAGTTATACCACCGGACTGGGGTCTACGAGACCCCCAGAAGAAATGATTGGAGACAATGGTTGATGAAGTTTAATTATATCCTCAGTGGCTTTCGAAGTCTTTCCTCTTTTATACAATTCTTCAACCTATTGATTAATAGTCGATCCCTCGTTATTTCTCTAGAGTAGATGGTTCGGTGAAGTAGTAAGCAAATTTATAGCTCTTTGCTGCAAGTTTAATGGATGCAAAAAATGAACTGAACTGAGTTCAAGCTGTTGATTTTAGTGTTTAGGTAATGAGTTACAGTTAGTTATCCGGAGGTGACAATAGACTGAACGCACAGGTCGTCTGACTGCTGCACGTCAACATAGTGTGATGTATGTAAAACGATTACAATTTTCACACTGTCATTTTCAAACTGAGCTGACATACGATCCCAACTAGTGGACTGCGTTTATTGGGTTAATGGTGTAAGAATAGGGTCACCCAGAACTTTCTAGACAGCCAGATTTGATATCATTAATTTCATGATGTTTGCTAACCTTGATCGACCACAAGATAACAAGCGCTTGGAAATTTTGTAAACTGATTTCAAATAAAAAATCGTTTGTTTTATAGGCCATGTCATGTGCGCATGCTGCAGACTGTCACTCGTTAAACTTGAAATTGAGTTGCTAAGTAGATGACTAAACACGATTATAAAAATCCGAATTTGATGGGTGCTAAAGTTGTCATAATGAATGTCAGTTTCTTTTCATTATATGCTCAGTACCTAAACACAGTAGAAGGAATATGTCCAATAGCCCCTAAGTTCACTGCACTAATGAGACTTGGAGTGGTATAGAACCACAGAAAGTCTCAATGGATCGGACGTGATAACCAGCCGGGCAACCGCGAATCACGGCAGTCGGATAAGAGGATCGGTTTTTACAGTAATTTTAACTGTTGAATGGAACGCCATCGCTGAACGATGGCATATTTAACAAACTTCTACAGAATCGACTATCTTGATTACGAAGCAAAAACCGAGGTTACTTATAAAGGCTATTGTTTGTAGACGTGTCACAGAGAACTTGTCACCACGGTTGTTAAACACGTCTTGCAAAACTACTGATGAATGGGCGCTGTCCAGTGAGACGTTGGAATTAGATAGATCTTTCAGACCCGGCTCGTTTAAGCCCTTGAATAAGATATTCAGCTCCTAGTTGTTCACTGTCGGACCGCGTTTCGTTGCAAGCGAGACGAATGTGCACTGCAGATGATCCGCAACGTGGATGAAACACCTGCACAGTGGCCTCATTTTTTATTATGGAGCTGGATACGGACGTTACATAGTGGAAAATATAACTAAACTAGATTTTCCAGTTCTTAATTCAAACTAAGCTTAAGCTAAAAACAGCCCGTCAAAAATACAATTTCTGAAGCCGAGCATTTTATTCCCCAGAATTTATTTTGCTTGCATAAACTAGTATAACTTCCTCAGTGAACATCAAGTTTCAGAGCTATTGATAGCATCTTCGCAGTTTTATCGATGCTTCATTTTTTATCGTCTGTGTGCTGCCTGTTTAAACAGATAGCGCAAAGCAGTGCATGTGATTTAATCACTCGACGGAAAAATGAGGCTGGAAAAAATTTCGCATTTTGCTGTTATCAGTCGGGGCCACAATGTAGTGGGGCGCAGTCGGCATTTTAATCAAAGTTCACATGTGGTGTTACTATGGTAGGATTCACGCTATTCTTTCACTACCCGGCGTATTTACAAATACCTATTGTTGCATATAATCAGACAGTCTATTATTCTAATCCATTGCCCTAATATTGTCAACTACACTATCAAGTTGGTTAGAGTTAAAATATAATAACAATGCAGTTATAATCCAATTACAGCTGGTTGCTCTTGTTCGCAGGATCAAAGATTCCGATACTGTAGTGATAACAGGTGAATTTATTGGACAAAAAGGAAAACTTAATGCTTCAGAAATTTTTCTGAATGGGCGCTGTACCTTGTCCGTTGCGTTTGCGGATAACTGGGACAGGCTGCTCCAGCTCTATGCAGACAATCATTTATTTTTGTCTAGTACAAATTTCCGAGACAGTTCACGTAGCACAGTGACATGGAGCTCTTACTCGGCAGGTAATCTAAGTTAGATCGACCATATCGCAACGAACTACCGTTGGCGCGGTTTTGTCCAAAACTGTAGATCGTACTTGTCTACTTAATTCGAATCGGACCAAGCGATTTTTAGTGCAGCTCAATGGCTACGGACACAGACTGCAAACCCGATTAGCCCTAGAGCGTCTGTCTGA
This sequence comes from Fasciolopsis buskii, assembly GCA_008360955.1. Classification (NCBI taxonomy): domain Eukaryota; kingdom Metazoa; phylum Platyhelminthes; class Trematoda; order Plagiorchiida; family Fasciolidae; genus Fasciolopsis; species Fasciolopsis buskii. The sequence continues at coordinate 3,933 of LUCM01009888.1, read as the reverse complement.
TCTGCAATTGGCAACATCTATGAACAGAAACTAACAGGTGAGTAAAGAACCCTTATGAACAACAATATAGATGAATAGTGGGGTCAAACCAAGCAGGTGATGCATCTGGTAGCAGGTTTCGCCAGCGGTCCTAGCTCCAACGTCCACCCAAGGCACTGGATCTTGCGAGAATCACTTGTCCTAATGAAGCAAAAACACCAGCTCCCGAATTATAAGGAGGTGAATAAGATCAGTCCACATCTGCAGAGTCAGTTGACAATAAGCCTTCAGAGGGTTTTTGAGAAATGGTTGGTTAAGGTAGCTGAAGCACTTGAAGCAGCGATTGACTCAGGTAAAAGTCAAAGACTATTTAAGCTTACGCGCGACACCAGTGGGATGCGAGCCTCGGTTAGTGAAGTCGTGTGCAATAGAAGTGGAGGGTCGATTCATGGCAGACACCAAAGACAACCGTTGGGTTTAACACTCCAGGAATCACACTGGCTGGCCGCACGCTAATTTAGTCAATCCGAAGTCCACAACCGCAAATCCTCGGAATGTCTCATGATCTCCAAGCGAAATTAGAATTAAGGGGAACGTGCGACTAATGAAAAGAAGGGAAGCCGACAGTTATATTCACACTGGATGGAGAGGTGCTCAAAAACACTGTCCTCCTTACTTACTGAAATTTGGAACTAGGAGCGTATTCCAGTATCGGAGTGTAAGTCGATTGCAGCCATCTTCAAGAAAGTCACAAGCAGTGACTGTAACAATCATCGTGGGATTAGCCTAACTTAGTTGACATGTTTTTAGCTTTGAAAGTCCTTTGTTTTTTGACACCGGTTCGCGGGATTAGGATCCGCGAACAACAGGCCAGATTTCGTTCAGGTTGAAGTTGAATCGATCAGATTTTCATTCTTTGGCAGTTGCTAGGAACGCGCCACATACACTGATGCCCGACAATCGTAGCTTTTTTCTACTTGAACGGTGCCTCTGATTTATTGGATCTGGCAGTGCTATTCAGTATTGTTCACTGGAGTGGCACACCAGCGAAGTTCTTGAGCTTTCTGCAAGGGCTGTGATTTCACACCTGTGATCGCCTGAGGGCATAAAACGATCTATCAAGTTAAATCAAAACTACTAGCGGTTTTCGACCAGGAAGTTCCATCTTTCCATTCTTGCTCAACTTCGCCATGGACGGGGAAATGGGAGATGCTTTAGAAGGTCTCCAGGATGTAGGGGTCGAACTGGTAAATGGAGAGTTGCATGATCTAGATTACGAGGACGACCTCATGTGCCCGTTCGAATATACGGAGGATTTTCAGTGTGCACTAGACAAGCTCACGATATCCTGAATCCATTCGGCATGTGCTTTGCACCTTCAAAGTTTAAAGTGCTGTTACAGGACTGGACGACATTAGTCCCGAACCTGATACTAAATGTAGAGGAACTAACGATTGTTGACCAATTCATTTATCTCAGCAGCGGTAAGCAAATGCGTATCCAAGGCTCTAGCGGCATGATTGGGACTGAAGCACCTGTGGCGTCGGTCGAACATTTCATTGAATTTGAGAGATCGTGTGTACTGTGCCGCAGTATTTGGTTTACTGTGGCTTTGTACATTTTGGTTGTCACTCTTCTACTGCTGCTGACTGCACCTTCATAGCCCGGTGCTCGATGAACAGGCTAGATGATATGCAAAATGTGAAGCACAAGGATAATTATAAAGACTGACTTGATGAATGTGTCGGGAGCTCAAAATCATTTTGTCACAATTTAATCACCACTGAGCAAGACGTTTATCTTTATTCGACAAGGATTAGCTGTGTTTTGTACCTCGAGGTCGTCAGTCAAACATGCATGAGGAACCAACAAAGGCAAGCCTTGATGACGAAATTTTGATGGGCCTTTACCATGTCGCAATTTGATCTCAAGGATTTTTATCCGGTGAACCTCAGGATGCGGAGGTCGATGGGATGGCATATGTAGGATGTGATCTAAACGGTGAAGCCGCTGGATTCAAATAGAACAACTAAGGGGAACGCGAACGATGTGCTCCGCAAACATGATGAACTGTCAAACGAGCTGTCCGCTGATGCCTCATAATCGTGAGGTACTCTTCAGATACTGATGCTCGAAGACGGACAGCCGAGTCACGTAGGTTACTTCAACAGGCCAGATCTTGGAGGCGTATGGGAGAACACGATATGCAACAGCTTTGTGTGCCTTTCCATTCAATCGAAGATAGAAGCTACGCTGTCTCGGAATGCAACGCAAGTTACAGAATACTACCTGGAACTTCGCTCTCGGTTGTCTATCTTGTCTCCAATCGTTTGCGAGCATTTAATAAATTCCCGGTAGTTGAGCAAGGATACTGTGGATTTCGCTTCTGGAGGGACTATACCGTATAGCTGTCCAACAACTCCAGAGAACCCGATTAGATCCAAAGGGTGACCGTATGTCGTGCAACCAACCCATTGCTTTTACGCCTTAGTGGTTGTTTCCAAAGGTTCGTCTAATCCTTGTATGTGGGACTACGAAGCCAGATGGTAAGCTAATTTCAGTATCTTTCTCGGACAGAGGTTCAGCAAATTTAGTTTGTTTATCCATTGATGGCGAACCTATATAATTGAAAGATACCCGTAACAGCTTTCCGAACAACAGTCAACAGAAAAAAACTGTTTTCGGCAATTCATTCTCAAGCTGTTTACAGAATATATGGCAATAATATAAAAACAAATTATTCAACTAGACATGAATCGCGCCTGTCAAGGGTCGGGATTTATATCGGCCAAACTGTCTTTTTCATGTAATCGATTTATTCAACCTGTGAGCGATTAAGTTACATGCACATTTGTACTTGGTCAGTTGTAAGCCACGAGAGCTGAAGTGCCCTGACCAAACGTTTTAGGTACACAGGTCGAGAGTTGTTTATGCTTATGGATTCGGCAGTCGACAGCGTATGTAGCTGAACGCTCCGACCTCTTTTAAGGTGGAAATGACAGACAGCCTTGACGGCCATGTCGGATTTAACCTGTTTATCAGTGTCAGCCAAGTGGAATACAGTAAAATGAACTCGGCACACACTAGGACGTAATCAGAATCTAGATGTGGGCTGCAGTGGAATCCATAAAACCTGACTGAGCTAAAGCATTGGCAGCTTACTGCTCTGTGCTTTGCCTGTGTCGAACACTAACCGGCGGATAGCAGTCCCCGTACGACTAGGTGTCAAAATCTGAGACCGAAGTTCGTGCTGGACAAGAATAGGTGGTGGTCTGTGCATAGATGGGGCAGTCAGCTGCAATTGTCCGTTTGCCGCCAGTCCGCATCGCACTGGTTTCCAAACAAAAGCTCGTCCAGCCAGCATTGCTAAGTCTCTACTAGAAGCTTTTCAAAGTTCATTGTTCCCCTTTTCAAAAGGACTTCGGCAGTGACTACGCTAACTGTGAGATTATTACTCTTATCCAGATGACGTCACAGTTGCTTTCATCCGTCATTCTTTGGAGATTGAACAACACTCCTGAAGGGCAAACTCAAGATACAGGCTGGTTTTCGCGCTGGTTGTGAATGCGCCGATAAAATCTTCAATCTCCGACAAGTGTAAGAGCACCTTCCTACTTTACAAAGGCCAACAGCCATCGTGTTCTTGGACATTCGCACAGCGTTTGATTCTGTTGTTAGGTCTGTATTGTGACAATTTTGTTGAGGAATGCAGTAGCTGAGAAGTATATGTCGGTCCTCAAAGAGTTGTAACGTCATGCGTCAGGTTCGGTTAGAATTTACGGCCAGCTCTCACTATTATTCATTGTCTCCAGTGGATTAAAGTAAGGCTGCCCTATATCCTCATTTCTACTCAAATTTGTCATAGAGGGTGTTCTACATAACGCTTTATCTGATCTTTTAGGCAGTGGAGTTGGACTCTTCCCAGTAGAGTTCTTGATTTAGAGTATGTCGATG
>LUCM01009887.1:90439-109326 GCA_008360955.1 Fasciolopsis buskii | reverse complement strand
CCGTAAACAGTGACAATCGTGCTGTCATTTCCTATCGAATCAGAATGATTGAGAACATGTGCGTTTGTACAGTTAGACTGTGTTTCGTTTGTTGGCTGCAGCAGCATCTTATCTGTTCCCGCCTGTGTAGGCCCACTCCCTGTTCCCCTTGGATATTCACTCTTTTTATATGAACGTGTAACTCTGGGGAAAAGCAGCGGTCAGTGAGGCTTGCCTTGCTGTTTAACGCTGAACGATGATTATAATGATGATGACCTAGGACCACGATAAAGGAGACTTCGTCAATTCATTAAAAATGGAGAAGAACACTATAAATTCCTTCTACTTAGGACTCATTTTTCTCCGGAATCCATTTTCCTAACTAATTGCCACACACATTCTGCTGAGGAAAACTTCGCAGTACTTCGGTTTCATCCCTTTCATGTAATTTATCTATTCGCACATGATTAAAAGATAGAAATATCTTATTGCGATAGTGAAAGTGGAAAAGACGATAACCATTTTCGATTTTAATCGATTTACGCCTTTACTGTATCAGACGTGTAATGAGCATCGTAAAGTGAAAACAGTAAGGTTTTACAAGAGCTGGGTGGAAATCCTCTCTCGAAAACGGCACAAAGTGTTTGTTTAGTTTGCATGATAACTGTTGTTTCGTTGCGTACACCAGCTTCTAGCCTTTCCATTGGACATACTGAAAACCCTCCGAACATTATCGATCTAGGGAATTCAGATTTTCCAAATATTGAGTTAACCGCCCCATACCGCGGCATTGTATATCCATCCCTTCAGGAAATGTTTGTTATCGACGCAACCCTCGTAACGCTTTCGAGTACTTGGTTTTCCAACTATGTCATTTACTTTATTCGTGTCATTCTTCTATGAGTATCGTCTCTATATTGAGAGGTTATAACAAACCAGTACACCATTCTGCAAGATCATTATGTATAGAACAGTGGAATAATTTGCCTTAATTTTCCGAAGTCATTGTCGTTCGCAGGCTGGTGCCATTTGGGAATGCATGTTTCTTGCCAGTACCGTACATTTGGGAACCATAGAAAACCATTCTCAATGTACGATTTATTCATTCGGACTGACTTCTTACACCGCTGTCTCCTTTGTTATTGAACTCTGTGGGCGTTTAGACTTCATGAAATAAATTCCACAATCCAGTCTCGTTTCTTAGTTTGTGCCTCTTGAGTGGCCTTGGGGTGTCAGAGCAGACAACATGCTAATTAATAGGGCTGTTTCGCATCTTACTACTGCGATGTACACTAGTTTTTCTCACTCATCCTGTCTGCCGTAAAGTAGATCGGCTCCATGAAAATTGCGGATCATCGCCGACCATTCAGTGATTGAACGTCGGTTCGGTGGAGGCAGCAACCTTTCAGTAGCATAGATCTTAAATCGACCCTAGACTCGGACGGTTTTTATTGGACCTCGCGGATCAGCGTTTTTAGTTCATTGTTGAGATGTCAGAGCTACCTCAGACGCAACTTTGAGAGAACGTTTATAGGTAGACAAAGAAAGTGAACCACATAAGAAAGGTAAATTTCATCAATGAAAATCATGCTGTAGGAAAAAAAGGTGGCTAATGGATACAATCACGATGAGTTAATAAAATGGGTTATCGAACCGAAAATTGGTAGTTCTTAATGTGAAAGTTCGAGAAAACAGTGAAAATTGAAATAAATTATAATCTGATGGCACGAGTGGTAGACGGGAAGCTGCTGTTGTCTGGCTTGTTATCACGACATCTCTCAGGGCCACAGTTTGTGGCTTCTTCTGTCGTCGGGTAGCGGGCCCTAGTGGCCATCATTTATTCTGCTTCCATTGCATTCATGCTTCTAGCATGCTACAAAAAAAAGTAATTCGGTGCTAAACCACTTTGCCTTCGGACGGCAAACAATTTTTTTGTGGGGTTGGGGTGGGGAGCGGATTGGGGTGGTAGCGGGGTTATGATGCTGCGTAGGTAAACCACCGAAACCAACCATTTTCGAATAGTGCCCAGTTTTTACCTCATTTTCTATATTTATTTCATCTAAAAATTTACGTTATTACTATTATTTTTTGAATAATTGTCCACCCGTAACCCAACCCTGGTTCCTTCACATCCTTCTTCGATCAAACTAGTTGCGCAACAGCAGCCAGATGGATAATCCCGCTTGGATTGGTCTCACCAAAGTGGATGATTTTTATCACTATAGTTTGGTAAGCTTCACTTCTGTTCACAGTCCTGTTTTTTGATGTTATCCATCCTTCCTGATTGCTCATTCATGCTTTTGCATCATTGAGTAATTCTATTCTAAGCAGTCTCTCTTTCAAAATGTTTCTTCATTTAACTTGACTGAATGCGATTTGTTGGACTATTTTTGGGATATTTAAATATAAATGGCTCTTTACGTTTGGGCGGACTCACATCTTTGGACAACGTATTGAATTTTGGGCAAAATGGAATAGCATGTAGCAAGGGGAAAAGGTCTGAAGGTCGAGAGACACATTTGTGAGCCTGTACCTTGTGAAGCTGCTGTGAACCATCTTTATTGTAGCCTAACATCTGGAGTAGAGAAAATTATGACTGAAGTTTAAATTTGTAATTTTCTTCAACAAATTTGCACGTAATTACTAGTCACTAAATGTGGATGTGCTAATTGCTATCTGAACTAGAATCCCACTAAATCAAAAGTTTCTGTATGAGAACAAGAACCCGACGTGCCATGATTATCTCTGAACGCATAAACGCCATGTTCTTGCATTTCTTCTGTGCCTTCCATTTATCAAATGCAATGATCTGTCGCCTACAATGGAACAATTCTTGTAATATACACGCCGTGTGAATAATTCGATGCACCAATAGCCCTCATATTTCAAGTGGAAATAATCAGTTTGGTTATTACAGCCATGGACTTTGCACTGGTATACTCTGGTTTTGGTTTCTACTTCATCTCCATCTATTAGAAAAACAGAACTAAAAAGAGTGAGAAATCACTTGCAGGATCGTAGGTTGAAGGACCACATGCAAAAATAAATATTTCGAATGCAAGGATGCCATTGTTCTCGGCATCATATCGCCTGTTGTCTCTAGTCATCGCTTGGACCGTAATAGGGTCTCATGGACCTCAATTGGATAATCTAACTTCAACTACATGGGTCAGTCTGGTGGCTAACGTTTCCGTACCTTTTTGTCATTTGGTTGACTGGCCACTTCGATCCATCTTCCACCTTTTAGCCGCCTTGGAGAATAGCGTGCATCAGGGTGGGCAAGTGCAAAACATGTAATGGACAAAAAAGACGAACGAACTAGTTGGTGTGTGCCGGTGGTTCTAGTTCATTGAATGTCTAGCTTGTTCTCTCACTCCCGAACGAGGATCTTCAGTGGATGTTGCTATTATTTACTGTGGCTCCTTGTTACAATTAATTTTAACGTGGTAGGTGCTCAATTGAGGATCCACTGCTTCTGTTTTGTTTATTTCGAGTTGATAGAACTTTCAGTTATATTCATAAGAGAATTCGTTGCCTGAATTGATGTGGCCTTTTCACCCCTCACTTCATAATGCTTACTTTTTGTAAAGTATTACGTAGGTTTATCAACATGCTGTCTTGTCGGATGTTTACGTTAGGGTCTCACTGTTTGTTTGTGTGATTATTTGCTCGGATCACAGCCGCATGAAGGACTCTGAAGTTTGAAAATGAAACATTCCCGCTATTATGGAGACTGCTGTTTGAATTTCAGCTTTAATAATCTACAATTTACACATTCACTTCGGTGTCGTCTTGTTTATTGGCGATTTTAAGCATCTGTCTTGACAATCATTGCTCTCATTTTTTTAGCCTATGGGCATGCTGATGATTGTTTGCGTTTGTTGGCACGCGATCGCCTATCGTCAACGTCAGTTCTACAGTGGTCCAGACAACGTGCGTCCGCGTGAGGGTATCGTGTTCGCACAGGTTACAATCAATTCGATGGGTTACGATCTTCTAAATGTAGTGAAATTTGCTGTGAATTATGGATTCTATAAATTCGGCTTAGAAGTGAGCCTCAATATTTGTCCATTCTGGTCTTGAGTCGTGTCACTATTACGTATTATCTTTTCGCATTTTTGCTCAATGTAATATGCATGCGAAGTATCGGATAGGCTTACGCTACCTTGGCTATCGAATCGGCACTGTTACGAGTCATGTGAGGCATGAGGATCATCTGTTCATAGTGGAAGTCAAAACGAGATTTACTGATCGGCAGAACAGTAGACCAGTGATGCGATCTGTTATTAACACCAACTAGATAGAACCCAATCGACTGACTAATTGGTGACAATTTTTTTCCACATAACGCATCCTGTTTGGTTGATCATTTGTTAATAGTTGTTTTCCTCTAGACAAATAGCGAACATAAACGGAGCCGGCCGGTAAGAGTTAGGGATGCCGAAAACAACCATACCAGTGAGTTTTGTGAATATCGACAATCCCAAATGAACCTTGTTTTACGTTGTCGGACCGGGGTTTTTTTTTATGACCGATACACTTCTCGGCAGAATTGGAAAGGCTTTTTAAAGCAGGAACATTCTACGTTTACTTGGTCTATGCAAGCCATGTATTTCGGTTGTCCTCTGTATTTTGTTTTGAAAATGAAGATACATGAATTCATCGGTGTTAGCGTTTGACACCAGTTTTCGGTTTTTGTTTGTCTGTTCGAGGCGTCAGGTTATACGTGTTTGGAGATTCTAACCTTTACCTTTGGTCGAAACATCAGCTGATTCCCACGGATAAATTCGTGTTGGAGTAGCGTTACGGTCAACTCTGTTCTGATATTTGTTCCGCCTGCCATCCTGATTGTTGAATGAAATCTCATTTGAGTGCCACTTATCGATGTTCAACTCCGCACTCTCGGTGGGTCTTCAAGACAGTGTTTACTTCCCACCGAGAAGATAAGAAATACAAGTGTAGGAGGAGGCGTTCTTCAAATTTTAAACTCACCAGTGGGTATGGTTTGCTAAGACTTAGATCATCTTGATGGTCATTTTGGTGATAGATAGAGATTCCCTGCGCCCGGACACGCTACTCTTCCTCACCTGTTGGGATGTTATTTAGTTTTTTGATCCCCACGATCGGGTTGTCGGGCCTTCCCGGTCCTCATCGGCAAGCATCCCGAAAACTTTGACTATATATATATATATATATATATATATATATATATATATATATGAAATTGCGTCTATTCCACATCAGATTGCTACCAGTGGCCCATTATGCTCAACTGATTATATACATGCCCTTTGGAATTTTGAGTTGTTTGCCTTTACCTGTCGGCTGACGATGTTAACGTAACCCCCTCGTTCCCTGATTTGCATTTTTCTGCCACCGTTCCATGGCGTCCTCGTACCCCAATTCTGTGCGCGTTTAGCTGTGCTACAGCATCACCGTAGTCACAGCCTGTCTACGTGCGGATGCATTCAGCGTACTGTATTTGCTCCTGTTGCTGATGTTTTTGTTCACTCCACGTGAAGTTTGTGCTCGTTTGTGGCTTCCGTATATGGTAATTCTAGCTGCACTGATCCCCATCCAATATGCGGGTTGTGTGGGCCTACCGCCTGGATTGTGTTTAGGTGAGTTGTATACAACACACATTGGCCCGCCCCTCTATTTATCAACTTATCCCAGTTTTCCGTTGATGTCCAACGTCAGCGTGTTTTCCGATCCTTTATTTCTAATTATATAGTGAAAATGTATTAGATTACTGCAAGCCGCCAACTCTATTCACTGTTCTCCCATCCGAATGATGCTAGATGGATATCGTACTTCTCTACCAACGAAATTTGATCGGAAATTCTAAACTCACCGGATTCGTATCCATGATGTCTTATCATTATGACGACTGTGAAATTTTTTATCACTCAAGAAAGCTAACTTCCACAATCTCCTCTGCGTAATTGTTCAAACGCCGTAATCTGAACCGTAAACCACACGAATGTTTTCAGGCTGACTGTGAAGGATCGACGGCCCTTATGAGCAGCATCAAAAAAGTTTTTCATCTCTTTCAGATCATTGTCGTTTGGTTTATGGTAGAACAGTATGGAAATCAGGTAGAAACCTTTGCCAAGGTTTGACCGGATTAGCAAATATCGGGATCTTTTGAAGAGTTCACAGCTGACTTATTTTCAAAAAGTTACCTCACACTTTCTGGCTAGTGCAAGGGTATGCGCTTGGTTTGTGTTTCATGGAAGCTGTTAGTATCCATAGCATTGTGTCGGCTATCTCGATATTTGAACGCAGACCGTATTTCGATCAGATCATGGGTACATTAATCCACCATTTACTTCTCATATTGCCGAAAATCGTCAAGGACCGAATGTTGCAATGTTTTCGTACACCTTAGTAGTATGCGGTTCGATCGATCGAATTGCATTGTTTACTCAGTAGTAGTGTCACCGGGCAGTTTATTTCCATACTTGTATGTAGTCTGCCCTCGAGTAGGGCGGAGACATGAAAAACAGTCGCCATTGTTCGACGTGAATTCTCTATCTTTACCCTCCCTTTTGAATCTGCATTAGTGGATATCCCCAGGAATGTGTTGACTGATGTCTAGAATGCTGACGTTGAACTCATTTGACGTGTTCGGGTTTTAGGCCTGAACTACATTGACGGTATAACTTTGCTTCACGACCATCTGCATTTTGTTCAAACCACGCTTGACTGTGTAGCAGTTGAAGTGTCGAGATGTCCCATGCAGCATAAGAAGCTAGCTAAAAGAAAGTTATGGATAAGCCAAAGACATTATTGAGATCTGTGGGGCATATATTTGTCAAATCAAGTGAGCAGTGGATGAACAGTATTTGATATTGACTCGCCAATTCGCTTTCAAATCCCAATCGTTGGTTCTTGTGAATGTCTTCCCAGTTTTTCTTTATTTCGGCTGTGATTTGTTCATTTTCTCTCTCTTTTTCATCCTCAGTTTATCCTTGGATCACTGATTCACAGGATACAGACAATCTCCTTCAGTGGCTCTTCTTACCGGGAACATATGGTTCACCAAATGCTAGAAAACTCACTGGTGAGTTTAGTGAGATGGAATTTCCAATCACCATCTACGTTGTCTCATATCTGAAAATGATGGATTAGATCTATCAACCATATAGGAACAGTCTTAATACGATCTCTTATCTTTCGTATTGTGCATTTTGAAAGGTGTGCGTGCCGACAGGTATTTATAAATCGTAATGATAGACTAACTCAGAATCTTACCATGTACTCTGTTTCCAATTTTTCCAATCCTGTGGACCTATAGATGAATGCAATCAATACAATGTTCAGAGTCTAGTAGACAGTCAACATTTTATGTACATATTTATTCATATACATGATATTGGTTTGTTCATCATCATCATCATCATCGTTCAGCATTAAACAGCAAGGCAAGCCTCACTGACCGCTGCCTTTCCCCAGAGTTACACGTTTATATAAAAAGAGTGAATATCAAAGGGGAATAGGGAGTAGAACTACACAGGCGGGAAAAAATAAGATACTGCTGCTGTTCGTTGAGCTGGGCAATGTGATTACAAGCGTTTCATCACCAGTCGGGCCGAGGTCATCGATGCTCACTACAAAAACTGAACGGAAATCGTATTTAATTGTTCTTCTGGAAGACGAAGGATAGGTCTCAGTCATTATGGACACTGCAAGATACATAGAAAAAGCAAAAGCCTTAATACAGGACGCGTTGATTTATCGAGAAATCAACGACAACTCAATTCGGAGGTTTGTGACGAAAAATGGACGCAACATTTAAGCAGTTACGAGAAATACATAAGGTAAACGGAAACAGGCTCTGTTGAATAAAGGCCAGTGACTAACATTACGAAACTCTACGTAATACCAAAGATACGCAAGGAAGCCATACCCCAGAGATCAATAATTGCACTACCTGGGACGCCAACATGCAATCTGGGCCGAAGCCTGTGAAAGCGACCGAAAACTCATCACATGACATGAACATTCAATTAATAATCCTTTACAGTTCTTGAAAAACTCTGTGGCGCAACAGTTGAGGTCGTATCTGTTTTTACATCAGTGCCGCTAAATTTGGTAAAACAGACACTTCAAGAACTTATGGAACACCAATGGGACCAACAATCAATGCCGGGTGTATGTGCCATTCAGCAGGATTATGCCTCTAGGCGTTTTATGTTAAACTGAACAGAACCTCAATCGATATATGGTTCCGTCACAGGAGCTGTGGTGCAAAAATTGCGGAAAATCATCTTGCCGAAAATCAAACCAAAATTATGACTGATATATAGACAGCATGCTGGTAGTCATCAGGCGATCTGAGCTACAACAAACTTTCACCTTCATAAACGGTGTTTGCATTGATATCAAGTTCTCCTTGCCAACAGAACATGACAACAGTTTACCCTTTCAAGATTTGCACATCACACGGATAAATACAGGCATGTTGGAAACATACATATATCTCAAAGCACATACACAGACCAAGTTCTGCAATTTCGAAGCAACCACCCAAAGAAGCTTTTTGACAGGGCACAATCCGACTGCAACACCGAGGAGCGAAAAAAGGAAGAAAAAGATTATCCGTTTCAGGTAATTCTGCACGAAACTTATACACGAAGCATCATCAGAAGGGGCATTAACAAAAAACGGCATCGGGACGGTTCCCGATAAATGGAAAACGCGTGCCCTCTTGACGTACATTGAGGGTATCTCCGAAACGGCAGCAATACCACTCAAGCTCCATAAAGTTAAAATGTCTCACAGGCTAAAAAACCTGTACGAAATATTCTGTCGAAGGCCAAAGAACAGGTAGCAGATGAGAAGGGAATTAATGCTGTCTACGAAATTGACGAAGAAGACAGCGAAAAGCAGGACAAACTGGAAAGAAACTCGAGACAGGGTTCATGGGAACCAGTTTGCATCAAAGGGGCTTGGCCCGCTCTCTAACCTCAATCTATTGAGAACAAGGATGTCACCGATTCAATTTCGAGAACGTGAGCATCATCGCCCAGACTAGACTTGGTATTTTTCGGAAGGGTCGATACACGAATACGTATCTTTATAAATCAGGAAAGACGGAAATCGTGAATTTGCAGAACATGTGCCAAAGACCAGCCCACACGCAAGTAGGATTGGGTGCTCTTACAGACAACAGTATGTTACCCGTAGACGGCGTTGAACAAAGGAATTAGCTAGAATCTCTACTCTGTCATTTCCACCCTGGAAACCATGGAGACTACATGACAAAAGTCTGCCGTTTCTAGACGTGCTCGCCACACGGACAAATACAGGCACATTGGAAACATCCGTATACCGCAAAAGCTCGCTCACAGATCAAATCCTACAATTTCAAAACAACCACCCAAACTGTCACAAGAGAAGCTGCATCAAGACACTTTTCAAAAGAGCACAATCGCACTGTAGCACTGTGGAGCGAAGGAAACAAGAAGAAAAACATGTTTCAACTGGTTCTGCGTAACGGATACACTGGAAGCTTCATCAGACGAAGCTCCATAAAAAACAGTACCGAGAGGCGATCGCCGAACAGACCAAAGCACGAACCGCCTTGCCCTACATCAAGCATACCTCTAAAATGACAAGACTAGTCAAGCCCCATGGAATTGAAGTGACGCAAAAGCCAACAAGAACTCTGCAAAAGATTCTATCTAGGACGAAGGAACCGACAGCTGACAGGAATCGAACTAACGTTGTCTATCAAATCGACTGCAAAGACTGCGAAAAACAGTACACTGGACAAACCGGAAAGAAACTCAGGATACCGATCCATGAGCGCGAATCGGCAACAAAAATGCACGACTCATTCTCCCTAACCTCGCCTCACGAACACCGGGAAGGTCACAAGTTAAACTTCGAAAACGTGAGGATCGTCGCCCGGATAGAACTAAGCATTCGGGGGAATTTCTCGAGGCTTGCCACTCCTCGGAAAGATTGATAAACAGACAAGTCGATCTGGTCAACGTATACCTATCGATCCGATCTGAGAAGGACCAATCAACACAAGCCAGTCGCAACGGACGCTGATTCAGCCCACAACATGTCAACAATGGACGAAAATGAATAAAGCAGCGTGGCAGCATCTCTACTCTACCACCTCACCAAGAGCAGCCAATCAACATTAACTAAAAGACAAGGTGACCCATTTAGGAGGACGACGACAACCAGACGCTCGCCACAACAGCAAAGCACTGACGAAGTCACCTCGATTGGCGATAAAACGTTCGCAATCAAATTGCCCAGCTCAGCGAATAAACCAATATATATATATATATATATATATATATATATATATATATATATATATATGCTTTTGCATCCATGTGCGTGCGTTTGATCTTACACGTGAGTGCTCTTCCCAACGTGTTGCTGCTAAATGCATTCTGTTGACTGGGCAAGTCAAACCTTGTTCTTTTGCCACTGAACCTCGTTGCAATGTTTCACTGCAGGTCTCCATGAGTTTGTCGCTTCTTATCCATGCGCTTTATCCGTTTGGTATGAGACTATCCCAGCTTCGTATTTACTATCGCAGTTGTTTATATAATGTTGGTTTCTGTATTCCATTCGCACACTTTGTTTCCTTAGTCGGCTGCTACAATAGCAATGCCAGAAGGACCGTAAAATGCGAACTCAGGGTTGTTGGCCGTCGGGTTTTTTTAGAATCTAATTGCATTTGAGGAATTTCACTGAGTGGAGCTACTTTCATGGTTCCAAATTACACAACGACACAGTAAATACAATTTTGGTCGTTCGCATATGCGTTTCGGTTGGGAGAGGCTTATTGGTTGGGATCTTAACCTACCGTTGATCGTCGCGTTCCGTTCTCCCGACATTAGTTTGCACGATTAGGAACTGGATAAATGATTATTGTCATCTGTTCCAATACTTACCTGACAATGATTTTCTCAGCCAAGGTTTCATTACAGTGCTCAGATTGGGGGTATTTTTACTCTTTTAGTTAGCCGCATTCGAAAACTAGGGAATTAAACTGCAAAATAAAAACAATGGCGAGAAGATAGTTAAAACCACTGAGAATTTCGCAATGGCCAAATATGCGGTTCTGTTAGTGAAAATCACAGTCAACTGATATTTGCTCACTTGCTTCTGATGCTTTTAATGGACAGACAGCTGAGAGTGCAGATGCTCTCCCATTGTTAAGCGAGGAACCCGCAGATAAACGAAGGAAGGACTTTTGTGAACGTACTTCGAAGTAGCTTTAATCAGTACTACGTTGATATAACTCTACTTCTTTATTTACCCTGCGCGTTTCAATGATATCCGATTTCTGCTGCCGAATGATATTCGACATTACTGCGCGGCGATTTGCAAACAGTTCGAGCTCGAAATGTGGCATTGTCCTCATCGTCGATATATGAGTTTTCGCATGTTTTAGTTCGCGACGTCTATTTTCTAGTTCTTCGCATGACATCAGTATAAGTTTAACATTTGGCTTCCTCCTTGTTATCGGGGCAAAAGTTTGGACAATTTCCCGAAAAAACGCCGCGACCAACAGGAGGAAGCTGCTAAATTTCCGTTACGTCCATCGCGAAGCTCATAATTGTATCGGCCAAGAAGTCACCTTACATTGGCCGATCATTGTGAGCAGCAGCCACTGGCACTACGAAGACCGATAAGTCTAATGTTGTGAATACAAAGACGCCGCTGACTGCGGCAATGAGCCATATCACCTATTTTCTCCAACTCTCGCTTTAGGGGTGGAGGTGGGAGTCTCGTGGACTCCAACTCGGCATTTCTACACAAGCCAATCCACTGGCTAAAGCTTCCATACTTTTTTTCTGTCATGGATTGCCCTCCTCGACCCGTTTTTCAGTCTTTGCCTGTCTCGCACAACAATGCACAACGAGACAGTCCTTCAGCGGGCATGCGCGCAAAACATGTCTTAACCACCTTAACCTATTCTATTCTATTCTAAAGACTGAACCCTAAGACCTAGTACCTTACATCTAACCTCTGAGTTACCCACAAAATTCTTTCACCATATTATACCAATACTACAAGGACAGTGGTGTCCAAACACCGAAATTCTTCCCACATCTCTCTCCCTGATAATGCCTAACAAAGATGAAACAGCTGTACTGTGCTTCCGTAGTTTCTTAATGGTAAGTTGAGCGATGATATCACATAGTGAATTATTTCATGAGGCCTCTCTTTCAACGGCCATGTTTCCGAGCTGTAGAACAATATTAACCTCACTGTTGTGTGTATAGTCGACCTTTGAGCAATAACCTGATCTCATGCCGACACCGCAGATGCTTCAATTTGATGAATACAAATCGGACCTTCTGTATGCGCGAGGATACTGCGTCCGATGTACGACCATCAGGTGAGATACAATGACCCAGAAAACTAAATCTATCCACCTCATTCAGTTGTTTCCCGGAGAGAACAAGGTTCGGCTTCGAGTCAATCCAGTCCTGCAACCGCATTTTGCAATTTAAAGGTGCAAAACCCACCCCAAACATACCTACATTATTGTTCAGACGATCGAGAAAAACTTGCAACTTACTTGAATCTTTGCTCAGCAGTACAACATAGTCCGTGTATTCGAGGTCAGACAGGTTCCTGTCCGCACAAATATCATTGTTTCCAGTCTCGCTTAGAGATGGAGCGATTTCAATCAGCATGCCAATTACAAAGTTGCAAAAGAAAAATGGAAATGAATGACCCTGAATAGCACTTTTCGTGGTGAGCACGATTGAAGGGTCCTCCTAAGCACGGATTCGGCTTCGGTTTTTCGGATGCAGAGATTGGATAAGTGAAGTCATCTTCTTTGACACACGTAATAATGCGAGGCAAAGCCACAGAACTCTACGACCGGTTGAGTCGAACCCCCTTTCGAATCACGGAGCTCTCCCTGATTCTCCTAACCCTCCTAATATTCCGTAAACAAACGGCGAGAAACTTCTTTTGCAACAACAGATTGGAGTCCTCTTGTCTACGGAAACGCCATGTGTATTAATGCATTTTTCGATGACTGGTGACAGCATTTTTATTCCTCGCCTACGGAAAACACAAGACATCCGGCATCGCTCCCTTTTTCTGAATGACGCTAGTCTATATCAGTTCCACTTTGCTCACATGAGGATTAGGCTATCTGCATAATCATCTCAATGACCAAAATGAAAAGAAAACTTGAAAGGGAACAACCCTGACGAACACCTTTTCTCGTAGTGAACTCGGGCAAAATATCACCAAATGCGCAAACTGGATTCCGGTTGTTAGCATACGTAGATAGGATGAGTGGACTGATTTTTTGTGGCGACACTTCAGTGGGAGGCAGCGCCACAGAACTGTGCAATCGACTGAGTCGAGCGCCACTTTCAAATCAGGAAAGACGGAAATCGTGAATTTGCAGAACATGTGCCTGTGTTCTGAGATTTGTCGCAAAGTGGAAATTTGACCAATATAACCCGGATCAGGACGGAAACCAGTTTGGTTCTCACGAGCACACCTTTTGCGAGTACTAAGCAGTCGGTGGAGGATAATGCCCGCGAGCAACTTGGACGCAACGCTTTTCAAGCTAATTCCTCTGTGGTTTTCACATGAGGATCCATCACCTTTCTTGTAACTCGGTACAATCACCGATTGACACAAGTCCTCAGGAATCTCTTCTCGTGCTCGGATTGGTCCCAGGAGTTTAGTTAAATCTGACAGTAACAGTCCGCCATCATCCTTGAAGAAGGATGGTCACTATCCAACTGGTCCAGTTGCCTTATACCTTTTAAGGAAACCTATTTTCCTGATGACCTGCATTTCGGATGAAGGACTGGTATCCACATGCATTGGCTCACTTGCAAACAGAAATGCAAGACCCACCTTCGCCGTCGGCCAGCTAAACTGCTCCCTAAAGTGTCTTACTCAAGGTTCCAGCCGACGATCTTCAAAGTGTACCAGCGTGACATCGGACCCCCTAATCACTTCGTTTGCACTCGGCTTCCGGTAGATTTTCCGGTTATCTTGGATAGCCATAGCATTTTCCATTTCCTTACATTTCGCCACCCACCACTAGTTGCGATCTTTTCTCAGACTCTGGATCAGCCGACGTCTCAGGGATTTACATTTCGCACTGTATGTTACATCCGGGGGCAGGGATCAGCAAGCATCCAACAGGGCAACCGAATTCGAGGATATGCATCGCTTCTGAGGTTCACATAACCTAGAGTCCTGAGTGGCGGTTGCCGCTGGGTGTACGGCTTATTTGCTCAGCTCTCAGTGTTTGTTCGGGTCCTGAACATCTTGTTGAAACGACACTTACATTGAAAGTCCCGATTGGAACTGACGTCGGGGATTATCGTCCAGAGTTAGTCTTGCAGGGCGTACGGTTTTCTTGCTGATGTGACCACAGACTAGACGCAAACAAAAGCGATCACGGACCAAAGCAAGCTCCGGGTTCACAGGTGTGGATCAGAATGGTCGCTAATCCCCGAGTGATCTACGCCACCGGTGACCTATGGCAATGTGATCAATCTGAGTCTAACGCTGTGAAGACGATAGGGGGTGCCAGGTGAGCCGATGTTGCCTTTTATGACGAAAATTTGTGTTCGTCAGAAATAGTCCGTGGTCAGAACGAATTGGTATGGGACGATTCACGTTGTTGATCCTATCGGCTGGGACGGAAAATTGGCCTCCGATGTGCCGTTCCGTATCCATTCAGCTAATGTTGCCTATTAGCTACCATTGTCCCTGCTCCCGGTACGAAATGCTCATTTTCCTACTGTGATCAACAATTTTTGTCTACATTGGGTTAGCGGTCGATGCGCATTTTTAATTCGTGATCGAAAGTGGTCAGAATACGAAGCCAAAAATGTTTTGTCCCGTTGTCTTTTCGTTTCAGCTTTTCCTACTTTCTGCAGTTTTAAATCATAAATGTTTCCGGTCAGTTGGCAGTCAGCACTTTAGCAACTGTTTCCTCAACGAGTCTTTACAAATTCTTCGTTTTGCACATAATAGTTTGCTCTGTTTCTTAACCTACTATAGCGGATTTTTTCCAATTCGCGGCTGTTGCACTTCAATACCACGTGTTCAAAATCGAACAACGCCCAGATGCTGAAGGCTATGGCGGTGGTCCAAATCGGCCCGTTCTGACGAACAATCCCCCTGATGAGAACGAAAGGGATTTCATCAGCTCCAAGGAGTACGTGTTATCTGCTCCATATTTTACGTTACGTCATTACACGTGATTTTTATACACAGTGTTGACCGTGCGTTCTCTTTGTCGTACTTGCTTTCAGATCCTATTTGGACTATATGCGTCATGCAGTTTTTTACTGGTCCTACTGGGTCAGTTTAGCCATAGTCTTGGCGACGGGTGTCACATGGATAACTCTGTTCTGTCTTGGCTACATGATTCTGAGTTTCATCTATCTTTGGATGGGTCAGAATGTCATGTTGCGCAAAAGAATAAATCTGATAAAGTCGTAAGTTTGACGTGCTCTTATCCAACTCGTAACTGATAAAACGAAGTCAGCCATGCTTTTTTCGGGTAATCTCCTCTAACACCTTGAATAACTCGCGTTCATCAAATTTCATCGTTTGGTTGAGTAAACCTGCCAATGTTTTGTTTATTCTTCAGTGCACAATCCAGTTTGTGAAATCTTTTCTGTAAATGTACTCCCTTCGTCAGCCTAACACCACGGAAATTTTTATCTGATCTGTGCATATTTTTCTTTATTTCAAATGCGTTTATATACGGAGTACTTTTGCAATGAAAGTAGTGATGGTCCATTTACTGTTGTAAAACAATGAAACTATTACTTGTGTTAATAAGTTCATCTGGATTTCATAATAACGGTAGGTTATTTCACATCACAGATTGTTCACGGCATAATTATATATATATATATATAATATATATATATATATATATATAATATATAATCGAGTCTGGATAAATTTGAAAAAGACGAAAGAATCGTAGAGTTTGAATTGAAGCAAAGAACTTGTAGGTGGAGTTCGTACTTGCTCATGTTTTTTCTGTTCTCATTATTCAAACCACTATTAAAATTTGTCAATCAATGTCCCTCAACTCCGGATCCCTATGCTCACGCACACATAAACGCCCGAGGCAGTTGTAGTTATAGTATTCGATCGAGTGGTCGATTGAAGGGTCGTTCTTTGTTCGTCGTATCTGTGTTTGCACCCATTGATTACGGCTCCCCTGAGGCGAAAGGTGAGTTCTGTTGAGAGTTATCTCGACCACTCCGAATTGTGCGTTCAGTAGACGTTGTGATCATTGCTGGTGATTTTAACGCCCAACATGGCTACTTAGCGGATACGGAACGGCACATCGGAAGCCAAATTTTCCGTCCAGCCGATAGGACAACAACGTGAATCGTCCCATACCAATTCGTTCTGACCAACGGACTATTTCTGACGAACACAAATTTTCGTCAATAAAAGGTCAACAACGGCTCACCTGGCACGCCCCTATCGTCTTCAACCAGGCGTTAGGACTCAGTTGATCAACATTGCACATAGGTCACCGGTGGGCGTAGATCACTCGGGGATAGCGACCATTCCTGATCCACAACCATGAAACCCGGAGCTTGCTTTGGTCCGTATCGCTTTATGTTTGCGTCTAGTCTGGTGGTCACATCAGCAAGAAAACCGTACGCCCTGCAAGACTAACTCTGGACGATAATCCCAGACGTCAGTTTCAAATCGGACTTTCAATTAAGTGTCGTATTCAAACAAGAGTTCAGGACCGAACAAACACTGAGAGCCTGAGCAAATAAGCGTAACACCCAGCGGCAACCGCCAACTCCAGGATCTAAGGTTATTGAACCTCAGAAAAGCGATGCATATCCTCGAATTCGTTGCCCCTGTTGGATGCTTGCTGATCCCGTGCCCCCGGATGTAACAACATGGCGAAAATGTAAATCCCTGAGACGTCGGCTGATCCAGAGTCTGAAGAAAGATCGCAACCTATGGTGGTGGCGAAAATGTAAGGAAAATGGAAAAATGCTATGGCTATCCAAGATAACCGGAAAATCTAACCGGAAGCCGAGTGCAAAACGAAAGTGATTAGGGGGTCGAATGTCAGCGCTGGTAACTTGAAGATCGTACGGCTTGGAACCTTGATAAGACACTTTAAAGGGAGCAGTTTAAGCTGGCGCGACGGCGAAAGTGGGTTCCTTGCATTTCTGTTTGGCAAGTGAGCCAATGCATGTGGATACCAAAAGTCCTTCTCGAATATGCAGGTCATCAGGAAAAATAGGTTCCTTAAAAGGTATAAAGCAACTGGAGACAGTTGGATAGTGACCATCCTCTCTTCAAACAGGAATGAGGCGGACTGTTACTGTCCCAGATTTACTAAAACTCCTGGGAACCAAATCCGAGCACGAAGAAGAGATTCCGAGGACTTGTGTCAACGTCGGTGATGGTGACCGATTTACAAGAAAAGGTGAATGGAGCGCTCATGGTAGAAAACCGACAGAGGAAGAAGCTTGAAAAGCCGGGCGTCCCAAGTTGCCCGCGGGCATTACCCTCCACCGGACGCGCTAGTACCGCAACAAGGTGCTGCGTGAAGAACCAAACTGGTTTCCGTCCTGATCCGGCGGTTTAGTATTGGTCAAATCGATTCACTTGGGCGGACAACTCATCACAGAACACCAGGCACATGTTCTGCAAATTGCACGGAATTGCCGGTTCTTTCCTGCATGACATTAAAGTGGCGCTCGACTCAGATCGGATTGCACAGTTGCTGTGGCGCTGCCTCCCACTGAAGGTGTCGCCAACAAAAGATCAGGTCACTCATCCCTAGTCTACGTATGCAACAACAGGAATCCAGTTGCAGCATTTGGTGATATTTTTGCCCAGGTGAGTTTCACGTACGAAGAAAGAGGTGTGCGCAGGGTTGTTTCCCTTTCAAAGTTGTTCTTTTTCATTTTGTCCCATTTGAGAAGTAATTATGCAGATAGCTCTAACCCTCATGTGTAGCAAAGTTGGAATGGATAATAGACTAGCGTGCATTCAGAAAAGGGTAGCGATGCCGGATGTCTGTGTTTTCGCGTTAGGCGAAGGAAAAATGCTGTCACCAGTCATACGAAAAATGCATTAAACTACACATGCTTCTCCGTAGACACAAAGGACTCCAATCTGTTGATTGCAAAAGAAGTATTCTCGCGTGTCTTACGGAATATTAGGCAGGGTTAGGAGATCAAGGGAGAGCCCGAGATCGAGGGTTCGACCTCAACCGGCCGTAGAGTTTGGGCTGTGGCCTCGACATTATTACGTGTGTCAAAGAAGATGACTTCAGTTATCCAATCTCCTGCATCCGAAAAATCCGAAGCGAACCGTCTAGGAGGTACCCTTCATTCGTGCTCACCAGCGAAAATGTGCTATTCCAGGGTCCATTCATGTTCATTGTTCTATTTGCAACTTTGTAATTTGGCAATGTGATCTCGACAATACTGCAATCTCAATCTCTAAGCGACGACTGGATACCCAACATGGATATTGTGTGGCGGACAGAACCTGTCTGTACCTTCGAATACAACGGACTAGTTTGTAACTCGCTGACCAATTAGATTCAAAGTATAGTTTGCAAGTTTTTCTCGATCGAACTGACACAATAATGTAGGTAGTGGGGGTGTTTTGTCAAGCTTTAATATTCGCAATATTCGGTTGCAGGACTGATTGACTCTCGAAGCTCCGAACCTTGTCTCATCCGGAAACAACTTGAAATGAGTGGATAATGGATTGAGTTTCTGGGTCATTGATGCTCACTGAATGGTCAAGTACACGGACGCGAGTACCTCGCGCATACAGAATGTCCGATTTGTATCATCAAATTGAAGCACGCGGTGTCGGCATGAGATCAGGTTATTGCTACAGAGGTCGACTATACA